>BJCG01001321.1:0-68250 GCA_005406145.1 Prunus yedoensis | reverse complement strand
ACCTTTTTTGGTTTGTATAAGTTCATTCCGCAGAAACAAAATGCGATTCTGGGACGTAGAAGCATAACGTTGCTCGAGAGCCTCCCAGGTAGCACGAGAGGTCCTCTTGCTGGCCACGACTGAGAGCACAGACGGCGTGAGAGAGCCATTAATCCAGCTAAGTATCATTTGATCGTACTGCACCCAGGTTGTGTAAGCAGGATTGGTAGTTGTACTTCCAGAAAGCTGCTGGGAAGGACAAACAATTGTTCCATCAACATAACCCATCAAGTCCCGACTCCTGAGGACAGGTAAGATCTGAGCCAACCACAAAGGATAATTGGTACGATCCAGCTTAATGTTTACAACTGAGGTCAAGGAAGAGAAGGGGTTCATGGTGGAATTTGGGAGAGTGGTGTTGATAGTTTGGGTGGAGTCACTGTTGCTAGAGTCGGCCATGGAAGCAAAGAGAAAAAAAAAAAATTGGATCTGTGTCGTTAGACTGCTAGGGCTCTAATACCATGTAAAACTTAGAGAAGGATGTGTGATCTCAATTGCATTGCCCAATCAGTAAGGGCTGCATGTATTTATACTTCATTCAAGATTACATCAGGGAACTGAAATCCCTATTTACAAGGCTATTTGAAATTCAAACAATACAACAGAAGCAGCACACTTAGATTTACACGGAATGAAATATTTAAAAGAGTCTTAACCAAAACTAACTCTTGGTGGATAACAAGTTGACTTGATCACAAACTCTTGAAACCGTAGGCAGAGTAGGACTTGGACTAACACTATCATCAAACTTTGTTAAGTTTTTTTTTTTTTTCTCTCTTTTTTTTTGTGTGTATTTTGTGTTTGCCATCAGTTCATGTTATATTGTTTATCATATTTCAAGTTATATGAGAACCTTATAAGTCTAAAAAGGAACCCATTTTTAGCTGTTGCATTTTACTCAGGGAAGCCCAAGTGTTGTGTTGTTCTTGAGCCCTGCCATCTTGAGACGGTTCGTAGACAATTTGGTCGAGTGCAGACAATTTCTCCCACAACTCCCTAACAAAATTGCTAGTCGTGCCAATTCGTATAAGATTATGTATGATTATTTAGGGATAATGTGGGAGAATCAAGAGAACCACGAGTTGGGAGAGGCGTACCGTGGTGCA
This sequence comes from Prunus yedoensis, assembly GCA_005406145.1. NCBI lineage: Eukaryota > Viridiplantae > Streptophyta > Magnoliopsida > Rosales > Rosaceae > Prunus > Prunus yedoensis. The sequence continues at coordinate 67,105 of BJCG01001321.1, read as the reverse complement.
CCTGTGAGTCGACCATCATATATTGTGCCTGGGTACTTTCAATGGTACCTTTGAGTGAATCTCAATTTTAGAGCCGCATTTGACCCATTTTCTACAATATAAAGTTCATATTTTCAGGTAAAACTAGAACAAAAAAAATTTATTGCTTTGACTTCTTCAATTTTGTTATTTTTACTATGACATTGATTTCATAATCATTACAAGAGCGTGACGAGCATATCTTGGCCCTTACTTTTTCAAATTTGTGGTCGACAACAACTTATTAAAAAAAAAGGAATATATTTCGGTAGGTCACCACCGAATAATAAGTAAAAATTTTGTCCACTACAACCGAACTCCTTTCAATTTTACTGTGGAACACCACTGAATATTAGGTTAAATTTCGGTCATTTTGCAACCAAACTCTTTTGAATTTTTCAGTGAAACAACACTGAAATGTCTTATCGTGTTCAATACTGGTCTACCGAAATTAAGCATGGACCACCATGCATCTGTGACTTGAAAAACACAAAAGCAAACAACTTATACATCATTCGAAGACTCCCTAACTTCACTCTCACCCTTCATGAGTAAATAATAGATGATAGTTTGAGAAACAAGTCTGAAAAGTAAGTCTAACTAGGGTTGTTGCTTATTTTAGGTCTAGTGATAAGATTATTGCTTATTTTAAATGTTCTTTGTTCTTAAGAGTAATTACATATAAGGATAAAATAGGTTATTCATATTTAAAATAAAACTACCATATAAAGAAAGACCTCGTTATAGCTGGCAATAAAATTAGTTGAATGGAAAATGGGTAGAAAAGTCACTTCATTTTTCTTTCTTTGACAATTTCCTTTATTTTGTGGGTACATTTCAGCTAGGGTTTTTTTTCTGGGTTAAAGGTGGGAAGGGGGAGGGAGATTTACTAACACACATTGTGTGGGAACATATACTTCACCGGCCAATAAGAAGATGACACGTGGAAAATGAATATTCCTTAGGTCAAACTAATTACCCTAATTAAATTTGATTAGGAAAATTATCTTTGATTTAAGATAGAAATATCTCCATAAATCATGGAACCAATCTCCATGAGTAATTCCTATTATCTTTTTGGGAAAGAATAATCCTAGCCATATAAGGATTACTATCCCAAAAACCTAGCACACAAGGAGACTATAAATACATAGCCACACAAGACATTTGAGGTAACACTTTCTCACCCAAAAAAACCCTCTCTCTCCTTGCCGTTGGCCCCTCTCATCTCTCTCTCCTAACACGGCCGCGAGATACCACACATGGCTAAGGCCACTCGGCTCTCCTCGTGAGAGAAAACTCCATCAATTTTAGCTATTGCCGTATCTCTTCTTAGAGATCCAATTGAACTAACTCAGGCATCGGAGGGTTTTCGGCTAACACCCCCGGGGTGTGATTTATTTACTCCTATTTATTTCGCAGGAGTCGAGGAAGAGAGAGAAGGAAGATCAAAGGTCGATGAATCAACGAGTGAATATTCCCCGTGAGGAATTTTGCTCAAATTGGTGCCTAGAGGTTTCGAACCTGACACCACTGAATTTAGGCCAAACATACTTTTCCACTATCGTATGACCCTAGTGTCAGTTCATCTTGGTGTTTGGTAGGTAATCTTCTACGATATTAAAAGTAACTACTATTAAAATGAAAGTATATGAATAAATGATGAGGTAAATTACTTGATTGTACTTCGTATTGCCAAGATGGAGATGACCCTATATGCTTAGCAGAACAAAAGTTATGAAAATATTTTCAGTCACAAAGGAGTCTGAACGGTGAAGGAATCGATTTTTTTGTTTTTTGTTTTTTGGTTTTGGGTCAAAGAGGGAAGGGTTTGGACTCTAATCCTTGCATGAGAGAGTACTGTTGGCAACCAACCGCAGAAGCTACAAGCCCCTGCGAATTAAGGTATTGTTTAGCGGTTCTTAAAACATGCTTTCACATTCCTATGTTTGATAATTACAAATTAGTTTGAGTTTTAGGTACTATCCACAAAATGAGTTTTCGAAACCCTAGGGAAGAAATAGTTTCCCTATGTATGGTGTCCAAAAAGTAGAACTCTATCCATTTCATGGTAAAAATACGTTCCCATATATCTATCTCAAATAGGAATTGTTAGGTGTGTTTGACGTTTTTCCATGTGATGATTTTATTGTGTTTTTTTGGAGGATTTGTTGATTTTATAATAGCTCTTAAGTCAACAAACTAATTTGACAAAGACATGCTTGGAAGCATGAACATATAATTTGGGTAGGATCCGGTAAATTATCAATCAATAGAAATATTTATTGTTTCACGTAGTTAATATCTTCATTCACAGTCTGACAATATAACATGTCAAACTATCTGACAAGACGAAAATTACACATATATATTTTGTCCTTGAATCTTCCGGGCCAATAAAAACTCTTAATATATTTTGTCCTTGAATCTTTCCTATTCTAAGTACACGTGCTAACACTCTCCTTAAGTTGATGTATAGATATCGCTAATGTCCAACTTGACAAGTGAGTCACAAAACACCTTACTTGACATTACATTGGTAAGGATGTCTGCTAATTGATCTTCAGTTTTCACAAAGGGCATGGTAATCAAATTAGCTTCCTATTTCTCTTTAATTAAATGTCAATCCACCGACACATGCGTAGTCTTGTCATGTTGAACTGGATTATAGCCTACCAATTGTGACACCCCGACCCAATTTTTTATTGTTCATTTTAATTAATTAATTTAATTAATTATGAAATTACAATTTTGCCCTCGAGGGTAGGGTTATTTTAGTCACTTTTTAATCTAGAAAGATTTTGAGGAACCCATGACGTAGATTGCGTCGTTACGTGTTCGTAGACATGTAGTGGGCTCAAATCGGAATTGTAACGAAGAAGTTACGATCAATCGAAGTCCAGTGGCACAACTGTAAATAATTCAAAGTCTGAATTTTTTTTTTAAAACCTGGTCTCTCTCTTTCTCATGCGTCATCCCGTTTTCTCTCTCGTCCTCCCCTAATTCCTCTCCTTCTTGCGACAGAAACAGCCGACCATTGCTGGCCGGCAAACTCACTACTCCGGCCACCAAAATCAACGCCACCACCACCAAAATTTTCGTCTCTCTCCCTCTTCTAAGCCTACTACCTTTTACAGATCGAAACCATCGAGATAGAGCTTGATTTCAAGCAAAACCCGAGCCCTATTTTGGAGCCGTGATTGTCGGTGTTCCAGGAGTTGCCCCGGCCAAGTCCGGCCACTACTGGCCATGTTATCACACCCAAACCACTCCCTTACCTCTCTTCTGCATTTTCCCTCAAAGACTCGACCCAATTCCATGTAGAAATCGTCGAATCCGAAACCAAAACTTTCTAGATTTTCCGACGAGAAAACCGTTTCTTTCAAGGCTTTTAATGGTTGAATTGACATTCGAGCAAAGGTCTAAAGTTACTCCCCTTGATGTGCTTGATCTATTGGTGTGATTATTGGCAGGCGGTTTGGAGTTTTCCGATCGCCGGAAAATTTCTCTAGACACCCATTGGCTGTGTTGGTGTGTGGGCGGGTTGTCAAGGTTGGGTTTTTAAGCTAGAATGATCCCCATGTCGTCCCGAGCACGACAGTATGCCTAGATATAAATTTGGTTATCGTTTGACTGTCAATCGGATTTACGCATATTAGGCATTATCTAGGTTCGATATGTTCGGATCGTTGGATCAACTCCAATTTCAAATATGTTGATCTAGGAACCTCTAGGATCGTATGGGAATTCGCGGATCATGAATCGGAGCCCCGAATGCTTCGGTTCAATGATTCAAAAATTAGATAAAACAATGACCGTCTGATCGAGCGATCCGACCGTTCAATTCGTACCAAATTTGCAGGATGTGTATAATAAACCTTGTTGAACCCATATGAACTTTCTGATTGGAAATAGGAGATCATGGGCCTGGCAGGCCCGATTGACCAAATTTGGAAAGTTTAACCACTAGGTTGACCGAGTGTCTTCCGAGGCTGTTTCACCATCCAAAACAAGTAGTTGGAGCCTAGAAACTCCTCGCTCGTCAATCACACACTTTGAATCACGGGAAAACTAGGAATTTATTTTAAAGTCTTGTTCGAAGTATTTTATTTTAATCTAGCCCTCGTATTCTTACATAGGTACTTTGGAACCTCAAACTCAGCAAGCAGGACCCTCAAGGTCACGCAGCGTCGGACTTCCTGTGAGTGGACTTTGTTTTAAAAATGCATTATTTTTATCGATTAAATTACCATGCATTAAAAAATGGATTATTCTGACTATGGAATATATATATATATTATATATATATATATATATATTTACATCAGTCCCGTTCTCCTGGACCCCTGTAGTCCAAGGAGTTAGTGGTCACTCACCCTTAGATCTAATCTGAAGGTGTAGAAAAAATTAAAAAAACCATATAAATATTTATATTATTTTAACTTACCCAAAATACGTTTTATGAAAAGAAAAAAAGAAAAAAAGAAAACATTTCTTGCATCTTTGTTTTGTCCCTTGCCTCCTCCTCAGATTTTGTCATCGCAGTGGAGGGAGGTGCGGCTTCAATTACACAACCTAGCGTCGCCGATTCCAAAAAGTGTTACCAACGCATCATTGAACATCCACGAGACTCTCATACATATTCATCTTTAGTTTTCAGATACTATTTTCCTCGGTTACAGATAGTAAACCACAATAGATTTCTTCTACTGTTGTAGTTTTCTTCTGGGTTTGATTGCAATAGCGTGCAGTAATGTTCAAGGTTGATTATGCTTTGTTTTCATCGATGGGAATAAACCTCATGGTTTTACAGCTTTCTCTTCTGACAATCATCAAAAGATGAACTCAGCAATCAATTTACAGATTTGGGTACGAGAGATACGGCCTCAGAGACCGCCCAAGATCAAGACTTGTTGATCTTCGATTGCGAAAGTGTCGTCAATTCGGGCTCTAGTTCTGAGCAATCATGGATCTTTAATGAGGGGTTGGTCACACTTTTGGATGGAGGAGGCTGTGAACAATCATAGATTTTCATGAGCAACGAACAAAGAAGAAACAACGGGTTTCTTCTTTTCTTTTTTTCTTTTTTCAGAAAACATATTTTGGGTAAGTTAAAATAATATAAATATTTATATGAATTTTTAAATCAGTTTTTCTACACCCTTAGATTAGATCCAAGGATGAGTGACCACAAACTCCTTGGACTACAGGGGTCCAGGAGAACGGGACTGATATTTACATATATTGTTTAATTATGGAAATTTCTACTATTTTGATATTTCAGGTTTATAATTGTTTTGAATATGGATTATATGTTTTGAGAAATTGTTATTCACTCTATGATTAAATAAATGGGCAAGGGATTGATATGAGTTAGGGTACTTTGTTGATTGTTATATAAATATGTTGATTGCACCATACTAAGTACCCTCCCCTGGTTACTGTACCCACATGTGGCGTGAATTATCTAGCGTGTGGGCACATTTGGTCAATGTTAGTATTTTATCACATGTGCATTTGAATTATCTGGCGTGTGATAAAGCAGTCTGCACGCGTAGGACTTAGTGATTGGATTTAGCCACACATGGTGTTGAAATTTCCGGTGTGTGTACTGTAGAGTAGTAGTCCCCCAATTGGACAACTCATCTCTAGACGCAGGGTAGAAAGTTGAAACCTTGCAGGTTAGTCAAACAATCCCCGTGTTGGATTGTTTCCCCTAGTACTCGTTTTGGTGTGATACTTTATTTTATATATATATTTATTATTATTATTATTATTATTATTCGTATATTTATGAAATTTAGGGTATATATATTTTACATAGTATGAGTTACCGTAGTCAGAATGTATATAACTATATATTCGTATGTATGTATATATAAATATATAAGTTGATTATTTTAAAGTCATTCTTACATATTTAGTTTTATAATCCTATGTTTTGGGAATGGTTGGGTTGAAGTCAAAGACATGACTTGGATACCATCATATTTATATCGGGGATATTACATCAATTTCATATGGATTATGTATGCGTAGATTCAATTGCATGTTTTTGGTATCGCTTTCCAAACGGTCAGGTTATTTTATGTTGTTTTTAAATATAACAAAACCTTGTTTTAGTCCATTCACACATTTTCTGTTTTGCGGCCCCCAGACAATAGTAGGACCTGAGCTGAGCAGTAAAGCCGAGCCCCGAACTTCCGAGCCCCGACTTTGTGTAGGACAATCTTTATCTATTTGTTTCTATTAAACTCAGTTCTATTTGTAAACTAAATTTTACTTTAGATATGCTCTGTTATCGCCCCTGTTAGGGTTGAATGTAAGCAGAGCCTATGATGTAAATTGCTTGTCGTTATTTGTGCATGCTGCTAGTTAGTTTAAAATTGTGTTTTAACAGGTTTAAAATTTTGGGAAATGTCCGATTTTCAGGGGAGACTCTGCCGAGATTATGTAGAAAAGTCTTGTCCCTTTTAGTAAATGGCCCGGCAATCAGTATGATGTCGGATAATCTACAGATTCATCACAGATTAGAGAAATTCGGGGCAAGTCCTATCACCAATTTCCTTCATCAATTCCATGAGCCAAAACAACTCACAAATACCTTTAGTCGTCGCTCTCTATTATGCTTTTGCACTCGCTAAGCAACCAAGTTCCCTCTAGCAAATGTAAAGACTCAGAAGTTAATAGTATGCCAGTTATACTTCATCCCCAATTTGCAGCTGTATTGCCATCAATTTCCAGATGATTATGCTTTGAAAACACTAAACCTTTACTAGACAGGGACTGCTGTGCGTTTAGACCAACCTAAACATTAGATTAATTTAAATCAATTAAAACTCGCAAGTGCATGAATTGATTTGTAGTGTAGTGTGATGCAAATACAAGTGTTGTTCCCACACAGATTAGTGATCAATTCTAGTTCCTTAATCTAGCCTAATGCAAGACTCTTTTTTTATGATTCTCAATTTATGGACTCAACTAATTAAGGTAGCGTTGGGGATTGCGGTGCTTAAAGAATAAGCAGCTTTAAAACTAATTTTTCCAACTGAAAGTGTTTGGTAAAAGAAATCAAGGCAGCTTATTTTAAAATCTCGGGTCATCCAAAGCAGTTTTTCAAAGCAGGTTGGAACCAACTTCTCAAAGCTGCTTTGAAAAAAAAAAAGTAGCCGGTTCTTTTTAATTATTTTTTCATTTTTCCCATAACGCCCTTACTACTTTTTCGAAATGACAGCCCCTTTTCCCTTCATACCAAAATCGGTTTCATCTCATCTCTGCCCGCATCACACTCTTCTTCTTCTTTCTTCTCACTACAAGTTTGGGTTAGGTGTGAGCAATTAGTCTGAATTAAGTTGAATTTTAGGCGTTGATTTGTAAATTTTATTAAATTGAATAAAAATAGAGTAAAAAAATCCTAAGATTTTTATTTGGCAGTGGGTATGGCTTGGTGGATCTCGGCAATGGGTAAGGCATGGTAGATTTGGGCGGCATGGGGGATCAAGTAGAGGGATAGTGGAGGCTTGGGTGGAGAGAGAGAGAGAGAGGAGAGAGAGAGGAGAGAGAGAGAGGTGGTGTTTGGGTGAGGTTTGTTCTGTGGGGTTGGCGTGAGGGAAGGGGTTGGGTGTGGTGATATGGTATCTGTGTTGGGTGGGGTTATGGGAGGGCCTGGCCAATGTTTGAGGCGGGAGAGAGAGGAGAGGAGGGAGGAGGTGAGAGTTAGTGGTTGGTAATGGAGGGAAGCGGCCTGCGAAAGAGAAGATGGGGACGGGTTGCTGTGTTGCTGAGAGTTTTTTTTTTTTTTTTTTTTTTTGGGGTAGAGACTTTTACTTGTTAGACTATTTTAAAATTTTTAATATTATTTCTCATTTTTAATTAATTATGAAGTGTTTTTTAATTAACATTTCATGGCTCATTTTCAACTTAATTTTTCAACAAATATTTATATGTCATGGCTTTTTTTGGTCATGAAACAAGGTAATATCCCTAACCCAAAAGAATAATTAGTTCATCTTGTTAATTACAATTAAAGTGACACTAATCATGTAAATTTCATGTATTCAAATCCACAGAGATAACTTCTGGGAAGGACACCATGATGAAAAATTTCCAACCGTGATATCAAAGATATTGTATGGGATTTTGAACTATCACAAAACGTAAGTCTAAACTACTAATTCTAAAACACACACTGCACTGCTTCTTATTTGTGCCTACTGTATTACACATTAACAATTCCATTTTTCTCAAATCAATGTGAAACAGGTTATTGAAGTTTATATACAAATAGAGGAGGGGAAAATAGATCCCATGCAGACATACATTCCATAGTACATGTCTACATGGACTTGGGTAAGAATAATTTTCAAAATTCCAAATTGATTAAACAGACACTACACTGCAGTTTTCGAAAGAAAATATACTAACCAATTTGCCATTCAATGCTTGCAGTCATACATGCAAAACTTCATGGAGCCATCTTGGCATAGAGCCATGCATGAACCTTTGTTGGAAAAGCTCGGGAAATGCAATGCTATTTTCCCAATCATTTCAAGCACCGAGTTCCGCTACACCCTCCTGGTGTTTCACAAATTAGAACAAAAGTGGATACACAACAATTCACTAAGGTCACTAGGAGCAAGAAAAGAGATGTGTTGACATTGCTCATGATATTGTAAGTGGAATGAACCTATCTTAATTTCATAGCACAAACATGACTTGCAATGCAGTCAGTTATTATAACTACTGTCTAATTTTATACCAAAACTATAAAATGCAATGCATTGATTACCCCTTCCCCTCTTTTTTCTTCCTTTCTAAACAGGTTGATGTTGTTGAAGGGTGGCTGCAATACATGAGACCTAGAGCACAAGCTTTCTTACAAAGTAGGACAATACCAAAACTTGTGAAGCAAAAAGGACGAGGCCCCTAGACCTATACTAGAATCCACAAATGAAGACGAACTCTCAATTGGATTCTATAAAGTCCATATCAGTTTACATTTGAGGAGGACACACCGACTGTGCTCAATAAAGTTCACCTTCGTAAGAATTGTTTCCACTCAACTATTCAATATAATTTGAAATCATTCAAAACCAAAACTAATCGCATACTCATTTTCAGGTTGGATTGTGACATGTTGTCATGTTCTACATGGATCAAATAGCACAAGGACAACCCACTCCAAAAAAAGTGTTGATAAGAATTTCATGAACGACTATAGGGCGAAATACATCACAAAACTCCTACATCACAAAAACTGTCTGATTAATCATATCTTGTATTTGATTTTAGTAACTCAAGACAATATGTATCTTAATTTTTCTAGATGTTTGTAATTATTTGAAATGAAATTATCTTGTTTTTGATCTCAGAAAAGATTTGTTATATATTCTCTATTGTCATATAATATTAGAACAGGATGTAAACTATCTTTTGTTATAAAAAGAAAAAAAAAAACAAAATCTAAAGAACAAACAGTTGCTGACCAAAAACTGCAACAAATGGAAACTGCAAAGTAGTTTATGACAAAAAATCAAACAAATTTGAAAGAAACCAAAAAGGCAAAGTCATGATCAAAGTACTAAAACTAAGTTCAAATGCAACTTAAACAGAAACTACACTACAATTTTTGATAAAGATGCAGCAACAATTATCAGCATGAAACCTTGAAAAAACACATCTATCATAACAGATGCTCAAATCCAAATAAACTTCAAAATCAGAGAGAATTTTATAAATGTCAATACACAATTCACAAAAAATCTTGCTCAAATTAAATCATATGCTTCGTAAAAATTCCTACTGAAGAGACACTACAGTTTCTGATAAACAACAACCATTAAGACAAGTAAACCAAGCAAATCGCTCATTAACACAAGTAAAAAAAAAGTAAGAAACACAACCATTTACAAAAAATTCCATAAGCTCCATTAATTTTAAAACACTTGTACCAATATCCAATGATGACATATGTTTACCTATTTCTCATTAATAGAAACTACAATGCATATATTTGTCAAAAATGCCTTAAAACTATCATCTAAAAACATAAAATGAAAAGAATGTTCATATCACGGCCTTGCAAGTCTTTTTTTTTTTTTTTTTTTGTGTGGCCTTCAACACTACATCGACTACATTTCAACGGCCTTGTAGCTTCAGCAAAAGACTTGATTCTCTTTGTTGGTGGTCTTCTGGCTAGCCTTTTAGTGATTGAAGGAAGGACAACTAAACTAACTGAACCTTTGCTGCCCAAGCCCTTCCCAATGTCTGGTATAGGAAAAACAGGCACTCATAGGCTTCCGAAAAAAATTTAGATTTGAAGTAACACTCGACACAATCGTAAACAGAGACTTTCTGTTCATAGAATCGCAACCACTACATGCGTACACATAAATACATTAATTTGCCAAAGATAACACGAACATGTCCTTAACTCACATCAACCACAACAGAAAAAATCCCCAAACACTTCATACAACTTAGCACTAGAACGCCTAACATTCCGTGTCCTACCTACCTCTACCTTATCTTCAATCTTTCTCCATCATAAGACAGAGAATTGTAGTCCCTTCTCTGATTCGATAATACTGTTATAATTCATCACCATTAACTTCTTTCAAAGTCCATCAATCAATGGTAACACCAGCAGTTGAAACAGTTCCCCAATCCAGTTATTAAAAGATCTGCCAAAATATGCATTGGCGTTAGGGGCGGGGCACGGTTCGATTGGACTAATTTTTGCTTCAAAATGAAACCGAATCAGGTACTATTTATCTGCTTCGGTTCGATTCAATTTTAACAAAAAAAATTATTAAAACTGTCTGGTCAGTTGAATTAATTTTGGTAAGATTTCGGTCTGGTTCAGTTTTGAATCGGATATTATTATTTTTAAATTACTCTTTTTATACAAATTTCAACTTAAAATTTATTTTTTTTGCTTGAAAAGTAACAAATTATCCAATTTCATACAAAAAGAAATATTAAGACTAGAAAAGAGAGATGTTTCAAAATTGAACTTGGGTAAATATTAGTTATGAGCTTAAAATACAGCGTTGGATATAAATAAATATTTAAATTATATTTTTTAATTTGCCCGGTTCAGTTCGTTGGGGTATAGAACCACAACGGGAACCGGTTTGGTTTGGTTTTTGAATTAGGTTTGACTTTTTTGGTGAATACGGTTTTTTTTCAGTTTTTTTTCCGGTCCCATTTTGGTACGGTTGATCGGTTTTTCTTCGATTCTGATACCCCACCCCTATTGGCATAGTGCTCATTAGAAAGATTAGCAATAAAAAACTTCACCTTAGCACTACCAACTACCAACAGTTCATCCATTGCATCTTGAAACTCAAACTCCGTAACTACAAATGCACATCTAGCAAAAAGTTTCAACACCATTTCTTGAAGTACTTTCCAAAACCTGACTTTGCATATTTTGAAATTAAATTCCACTTCAAATGGAAGTAGCAATATGAGTGAGGCCAAGCAGGAAACACAATAGCCATTGACTTGAATAGACCTTCGTTGTAATCCCAAAAAAAATGTCACCACTCGGCCCATTGGTAACCAAACAAGGCATGACAAATGATTGAGAAACCACGTTCCAATTATCCTCAATCTCTGAATCGACAACTACAAATGCCAAATGATAAAACCCTGAAAAAAACATAACAAACAAAACAAAAAGAATTGGTATTAGGATGACAATACAAATCTGAAACTGCAATGCATGTTCTAATTTAATTTTTTAATTTCAATTTTGCATTTGAACATAGAATCATGTTAATTTCTTATGGCTCAAGGTTCAGCTCTCCAGTTAACCCTTGATAATAAAAAAAAATAAAATAATAATAATCTTCAAATCAATAACAAATCAACGTAAACTGCAATGCAGTTTCTGATCAAATTCCAAAAACAACTAAATCCCAATATCAACTCAAAACAAAACCTAATACTACGAAAACTCCAAAAATACCACAAAAATACCAAAAATACTATGAAAATTATAAAATAAACAAAAACATTCGAAGAATACATACCTGAATAGCAACCAGCACCTCACTAGAGAACCAAACCAAGAGAACAACGCCTAACACTGAAAAATCAAACACAAATAAGAATTTAAGATCTGATCACAAAAAGAGCAACGAAACATAAAAGAAATGGAACACCCCGAACCAAATACACAAACAAAATCAACGAGCAAAAATCGCTCAAATATAAAACAAATTGAACAAAAAATCAAAACCTAAGTTCATACCTCAAATCACACCAAAATGCAGGAAGGATAGTAATCGCGAAACGCATGAAGGATCTAGCTTGCCATAACAAAAATCAAAAAGCGAAGAACAAGACTAGAGCGAAATCGTAGAGAGTGCTTGAACATAAACAAACACGAGTGACCAATTGAGACGTTGAAAAGAGAAAAGAGAAAACAGAAAAATACGAGCTAAAATAGTAAAAAGGGTAAAAACGTCCTTCTAAGCACAAATTAAACAGGCCCTAATGCTTTAATTTAGGCCCATTGACCTTTAGCTAAACAAAATTTAAAAATCATTGACCAAGCCCAAAACAGAACTACTTCATTCACTATATCCTTATTATTTTCCATTTTATTGATTGTTATCAATTAGTCTTATAAAATAACCATAAGTGTCATGACCACGAGATTTTACATGTCATAGTATGCCATACCTCTTTCCGTCATATCAAAAGTTAGGTCAAAGGGAGTTCAAATTCCATGTTTGTCTATTAATTAAGAAACTGAATCAACTTGGAAAAATCCCCATAATTTGCAATACTTGTCCAAATGTGAAGATCTTTATACGTACAGAAAGCTTGGGATGTTTAGTTTCTTAATATCGAATTCAGAAGGAGAAACGATTGTTACCTTCTCGAACCCTCCTCTCTAAACTCCAGTCGTCAGTTTGCCTCCAGAATTTCTTTTTCCTTTTCTAAAACTCTCTCTCCCATTTTTGGACCTTTTTTCCTTTGTAACCAGCTGAGGTTAAACCCTAAAGTTCACTTTTAAATATGTCGTCTAATGGGCCTGCCCTGACCCTAGCGCTAGAACCCTAGCTGGCCTCTTAAAACGTATAGGAGGGTTAGCCCGCTCACACTAGCTAACTTGCTTGGGCTTTCATAAATTAAAGTATCTTGGACCTAAAACTTAGAATAAGCTTAGGTAAGCCATTACGTACGCTCGACATTATTCACAAACACACCATAATATAACACAAATTATAAGGAAAAATCTTAATTAAACATGTCGGGGCTTATAGGTATAGTGTGCTAGAAACCATGGGCATTACAGTGTTCAAAACACGACGAACAAAGTGACATGCAGGAAAATGCACAAACTATAAACGCAAAGGCTCGGGATCCGTACATAGTGATTTATGTCTTATACGACACACAAATACACATTATAGGAAGGATAAAATTACGCTACAAACTTGCCCGTGTCTGCATACTTGCAATACTAGTGCCCATGGAATGCACATTAATTACTTTTGTGCCATTAATGTAAGTTGATAGATGTCTTCAGTTACAGCCTTTGAATCTTTGAAAATCCCTGGCAGTCCCTTCCCTGTTAATCCAACACAATAAACACCCTTCTCGCCCTTCCAGTGGTTTGGGTACTTCCCTTTAGGCTTTCCATCATCTGTAAGAAGGAACTTGTAGTCCTGCATCCACAATTAATAATTAATTACTATATATCATACCAAATTAGTGAACAATTACTCGGTTTAATATTCAATAAGAAATATAAAATTACCTTTAACCATTTATGTGCTACGCTTTTGTAACCAGTTGCCAACACAATAGCATCAAAACACCGTCGTTTACCATTTTTGAATTCCACAGTGTTCTGGTTTATACTCACTATATCTGGAAAAACCTGTATCAAAACAATATTACGAAGAAAATTCTGTTAAGTATATATCCTTTAATTAAAGATATAACACACGTACAATATTTACCTGAATCTTTTTGGAGCGAATTTTCTTGATGGTTCCACGATCAATTACTGGAGTTTTTCCAGTGAGTGCTTTAAAGAGAAATGGCCCTTCAACTGGGCGATGAATGCCATAGCTGGACAAATCACTGTAGCTCAACTTGGCAAGCAGTGACACAAACTTGTCCACTATTTTCAGTGGGAGGTAATTCAACAGAAGCATGCCAATGCCAACCATTTCTTTGCTCAGCACATGAATCTGTTCAATAATCAAACCGACATGCGTGCAAATGTTATTTAAAATTAAATAATTTATATATGCAATACTTTTGAGAATTACATTTATAAGGGCCTTAATTAACTAGTTTCTTTTATTTTATTTTTTCCTTTTGTACAAATGTTATTCAGAACAATAACCAATTATTATATGAGGAACTTTAGCCAATATAGTCTAGTCCAATGGAAAAGAGCCTTGACTTGCAGATCAGTGGTCACAAGTTTGATCCCCCATAGTACCTTAGTAATGTGTGTGCGTGTGTGTGAGAAATCTCCATCTCCTTGTAGTTTAGATTATCGCTTGTATTTTAAAAAAAAAAGAAAAAAAAAGAGAGAAACCTTAAAAATGATCAAATAAATTTGTTTCGACTAATCCTAACAAATTTATATGCTAGAGAAGGATCCGGACATACCACCCTTCCTTTTGGTTTTAATTTTGGTAAAATCAAGAGATAAGTGCTAGTGGAAAGAAAACGAGACATACACATTTTTTATGGAAAAAAAAGTGAATAATTAATATGGAATAAAGATCAAAGACAAAATATTTCTTATCTTCTCAAAAAAAAAAAAAAAATTATATATAGAATAAAGAATAAATATTATCAAACATATTCTTTATTATTCTTTCTTCCGGCCTCTCTGAATTTTTTCAGTTATTTCACCACAGATTCTCTCCAGATCTTTAATTATTTAAAAGAAAAAAACCACAAAAAGTTAACCTAATAAAGAAATTTAACATCAAAGAGGTGAAACGCTTAAACTTGACAGTTGTGGTGCCAAGTACCTCATGCAAGCATTCAAAACTTGAGAGAGAGAGAGAGAGAGAGAGCCGTTACCTCAACGCCCCGCTGCATGCAAGATAGAAAAGAAGAAGACAAACACATGATATGCACCCCTATCGCTTAATTAACCAACTTATTTTCTATATGTATGGAAAGAAGTGAGAAATTAATTGACAAACTGAAAAGGTAGGTAGCTAGAAGAGGTGATGTGTACTCTTACTTGGCTTCTAACAACAATGGACGTACGTGCTCCATTGTCTGCAAGATCTTTGCTGATTTCCATCCCAGAATTGCCACAGCCAATTACCAAAACCTCTTCATCTTTAAAAACGGCCCCGTTTTTGTAGTCACTGGAATGAAACAACCTTTCCTTTGAAGGTCTCCATCCCAGGCAAGTCGCTGGGAGAAAAGGCTGGCTATTTTCTCCAGTTGCAACCACCAAGAAATCCGATGAGATCTCATTCACCGTCCCAGAAGCGGTGTCTTTCACTGTCACCATCCACTTACCTTCCTCTTCATCGTAAACAGCCTCCTCCACGTCATGGCAGTAGCGAGGGTTCACGTTGAACCTGGCCACGTACTCGTCCAGGTAACGAATGAAGTCCGTCTTTCGACATGAAAATGGAGGTTCGGAAGGGATGGGGCATCATCGGCAACTGCAGAAGCTCTTTGCCAAGTGAAGATTCAGACGGTCGTAGGACCGCTTCTTCCACAGGGACCCACAACAGTCTTCCTTCTCAAGCACAAGATTTGAAACTGACAGAGAATTGAGCAAGGCGGAGGTAGCAATGCCAGAAGGACCAGCTCCTACAATCACCACCGACACACTAATATTATTATGATTACTATTACTATTATTGTTATTATTCTCATCCTCCATTATCGGAATCACCTCCTCCGCGATTTGATTATCTCTTAGTTCTCTCTTCACTATACTGAGACTCACTCAACTGAATATGAACCAGCTGAGCAGATATATTTATACACAATATGAATAAATAATTAATTGAGAGCAGTAGACTGGTTTCTGGAGATGAACGTACGTAACGTACCTGATGAGAGCAGTTGAATTATTAATATATTAACAAAACCCACAGTTATTTGTTCTACAATCATCCAATTGTTGATGCCAGGTGTGGTTTTTAACGCTTGCCATGACGAAATCTTCATTGGCGCTTTCACTGTAAAACCAGGGTTTGTTGACAACACAGTCTGGATATTAATTCACAAGGGTTTCACTACACTTACGCCCCCCCATACATGCATCTTGACAGATAATCCATCCTTCCATGTAGAGGTGGAGTTTCTTTCTGGATTTCTTTCCTCATTTCTGTTTTCATTCAAAACTATATGAACACTTCTGGAGACATCCAATTATGACGCTTCGCTCGATTGACATCTTAATTTCGATCTTCTCCTCAATCGACATCTTAATTTCAAGTTTCTTATACTAATTTTGTACTAGCTAGCTCTATATGTACTTGCAACCATATTTTGTGGAGGAACGATTTTGAACTAGCTAGCTCTAAAGCTTTTCCCTTTGTTAAAGTTTTTTCTAATATTTAAACATTACATTTTACATTTAAGTTAATTATTTTTAACCATATTAGATATTAAATATTTTTCCCAAGTTTGTAAAAGGTCATTTTACAAAGGGGTAAATTTATCTTTAAAATTTTGAAGATAAGATGAGCGGGAAAATGGAACAGGGTAGTAGCACTCTTTTTAATTAGGTCTGAATCATTAGGCAAATCATTCTAGCTACATAAAATCATCTACATATACAGAAAAATAGGTATATTAAGCATGTGGTATTAAACAAAAGGTAGGTTAACCATCTTATTAGGTATATTACCATTCGGTCTAATGAGGGGGGGTTTTTTTATTTTTCATTTTCAGTCAAGAAATAAACATTACATAAGATATCATCGAGAGATTTTAACACCATATATATACAATCACAATAATATATGTAAATCATTGAAAATTTCCAACCCTAACTGGCTTTGTCCTTTAAGTAAATTATGTTTTGGTTTTGATTATTAAAAATAAAACAATCATTAACTACGGGAATATGTTTTTTTTTGGGTCAAAAAACTACCAAAAAATTAGATCCTTGATTGATACCAATAAAATTAATAGAAAAGTATTTATTTGTACAAATCCCTAAAACAATCGTGAGCAAGTCATCAAATAAAATAATTAATTAACTGCTCAATTGACTAATATAGCCGCAAAATTACCTGCAACATACCGACAAGACATGATTTTCAATACCTGTAACATACGACAACAATAGTATTCCGAGCCTTAACACATTTTCAATGACTGGTCACAACAACATGCTTTTTATTTTTGACAATTTTTTTTCTCATGGATGGAAACTGGAATGTATGGTCACTATAACATGCCTGGTTTTCGATTTCTTTTCAGGAAATTTAGGTTTTGATCACAAAAAAACTTTCACTTTTGGAAAACGCCAAATCTTTTTCCAAAAGACAAAAAACCTCTCAACTTTCAAACAAAAGACATGCAAATGTAAAGAATTCCTTGGGAAATCCAAAAATAAAGAAGGGCAATTTTGTCCATTTTGGCTTCTTTTAAAATTTTCTCTCTCCTTTGGCCTTTTCCAAAGTCCTCCCTTTCTTTTCTCTCTTTTTAGCCAAGAAGGTTACTCATGGAAGGAAACCGGAATGCATGGTCACAA
Source organism: Prunus yedoensis (assembly GCA_005406145.1). Lineage (NCBI taxonomy): Eukaryota > Viridiplantae > Streptophyta > Magnoliopsida > Rosales > Rosaceae > Prunus > Prunus yedoensis. Next base: position 49,365 of record BJCG01001321.1, on the reverse strand, counting down.
CAACGTATACTTATTCTTGTTTTGTGCTTATGTTCAAAGAAGGAAATTCCAAAAAAATTTACGTCAAGCAAAATGTATTTAGCCACTTCAATTCAAATAGCACACAATGATCTGAATTGACTCCAATATCCGCATACATAAAGGGGGAGCCCCTTTATACTAATAAGGCCATAAATTTACACATTTATTTACTTTTTATACTTAGTTTTTGTAGGAGAATTGAATTTAAAAAGGACTTATACTTTATTTTCTCAATTTGCAACCTCCCGGAGCAAGTAATTGGTTTTCAACGGAGATACGAATTTTTGGTGGATTTTTTGTACAAGACCAGTTGGAGATAAAAGCTAAGATCTTCAAGATGATTGAGCAATTTTTCTAGAATTTTTCAGAGCAATCTTTGAAGTTAAGTCAACATAAGGTGCAATTCCGTCAAAACTGTGCTGCTATGGAATAATGATTATTTGAAGACTTTTCTAATTTTTCCACAAGGCATGCAATATATGGCTGGAAAGATAAGACAAGGACCTAAAATTTAAATGTTTTCCCGAATTTGCGGAGGAGGAAAGACCTCAAACATGTGTGAAAAATAACTGACGTGTTATCCTAGTCAAAGTAGGAAGAGGAGTCAATTACTTACCCATTTTAGAATTATTTTTTGATTAGGTTTTCTTTATTTTTTGGCGGCTTTAAAAGCCCAGATAGGGTAGGAATAGACATGTGGTGTTTTATTTAAGGATGAGAAAAACAACTCCTTTGAGTTACGCAAAGACTTGGAGAGATTGGAGACGCTGGAAGAGTACCACAATTGGCTAAGTTTTATTTTTTCTTCCTTATGTTTTTGCTCGGTACCAAATTTCTATCATTAGTATAACTAATTTTTTGTTGCTCGGCATGATGTAGCCCTACTATGATAATCTAGATTACTTATTTTACATATCTATTGATTGCCATTTTATGTTGGATTCTTAATCACTGTGCTTAATAACTTGGTTGATTATCTTGATGTTGATCACCATCTAGACTTTTAATTGAGTTAATCGATGCAAATTAGAGTAAATACCATACTTAATTTGAGGCTGCTTCTTGTGATTAGGATTTGTTAATTCGTCTAGGGTAAATCCCATAGTCCTAGGGTTTACATGCTTGTTGGAGGTTGTCACTAATCTTAATGACTTTCTATGTGTTCATATTTGACCTAAATACCAAAGGCGAATTGCATGTAGGAATATAAGAGTTAGCCTAAATACCGTAGATAATTCATGAAATAGGAAACTAAGCGGCGACATCAAATGGCGAATAAGACGCTAGATCGAATACTAGTGGTGAATTCATTGTCCTAGTGCTTTTGTCACATTGAATTTCTCATCTTTGAGTTCGTGACTTTCTACTTGTTTTGTTTTTTAATTTCGTTGTTAATTAAATCATCATTTCAAAAACCCCTTTTGTGTTTATGTGAGTATGCTACGTGTTTAATTTCTTGTTTATATAATTAGAGTAGTTAAAGTATTTTGTGAAGTAAATTAGGTTAGACTAATTGGAAGTTGAACTCAATCCTAGTGGGAATGACCTCGTATTTGCCATACTAAATTACAATTGACCTTGTGCACTTGTGAGTATAATTTGTGTTTAGACTAATCTTTATAATCTCTATTTTGCAAGTTGTCTAAAAATTCACAACAAGATTTTGGCATCGTTGCTAGGGGATTGTCGTTTGTCAACTATGATTTAGTTCAATCTTAATTTAGCTTTTCAGTTTTCTTTTTTCTTTTTCTTTTAATTTTTTAATTTCATTTTTTTATAATTAATTTCTGTTTTCTTAGTTTTATTTTATTTATTTCATTTTTTTAAAATTTACTGGAAAATTTTAGAGTATTGGAATTGATTTGTGCTTCTGTTTTTCTTGTTTATTAGGTTGGGCTCAGTGTATGACTAGTAACGCTCTCAAGGTCAATACCTCATACCGTTTGATCCTGAGATTGAGAGAACAGTTAGGAAACGAAAAGACAAATTCACTCACTCACTAGAACATTAAGAAGACAGAGGTTCCGTTGAAAATATAAATGAGAAGAGTGACAAGAATGTTAGTGAACAACAATTAGAGCAGAGGAAGCAATGGAGAACGAGCCACAACCTGCTCGAGCTCTGAAGGAGTACTCCATCCCAACTTTTTCCAACACTCCATCATGTATTGTAGTACAAGACGTTGAAGCAAATTCATTTGAACTCAAGTAAAAAATGATTCACTTGTTACCATCTTTCTATGGCAAGTTGAACGAAGATCTTACATGCATAGTCAGGAATTTTTCGACATTTGTGGCACCATCAAGATCCAAAATGTCTCTGATGAAGTGGTAGGCTAAAATTGTTCCTGTTTCATTCAAAGATAGAGCCAAAGCTTGGCTTCACTCACTGTCAGCTAAATCCATTATTCATGGGAGGGATTAGCACAAAAATTTATCCATAAATTCTTCCCTGCGTAGAAAATGAATTAAATTAGAAGAGATATCATGCATTTTACTCAAGGAGAGCAAGAGCCATTCTATGAAGCTTGGGAGAGATTTAGGAGTTGCTGCAAAAATGACCTCATCATGGCGTTATTGATTGGCGCAGATGCACTTCTTTTATAAAGAACTTACGACTGCAACAAACGAATGGTTGACTCTGCATGTGGAGGTGCATTGATGGAGAAGACACCTCAAGAAGCATTTGATCAATTTGATTTGCTTGCCAATAATAATCAACAATGGGGCAGTGAGAGAACAAAGAAGGCAGAAGTTCATGAAGTAGACACCAACACCGCGGTTGCTGCTCAAATTTCAAGCCTTGAGAAAAAACTTGAAACTCTTATGTGCACTATTATTCCACCTTCCCCATAGCAAGTTTGCACCATTTGTTCTGACCCTACTAATCCAATGGAACTTTGTCCATCCACTATGCAAGGTTCTGAGCAAGTTCTCCAAGTTAATTTGTTTCAGCGACCTCAGAATGATCCATAATCAAACATCTATATTATGGGGTGGTGTAAGCACCCAAATTTTCATGGAGCAACCAACAACAACAAGCTAGTTCTTGCCATCCCTTCTAGCAGCAAATGCAGCCTTTGAGTAAGCCTAAGAAATTAATTGCTCAATTTGTATAGACTTCTCAACAAAATTAGAATACTATGCAAGCATCCATCACCAAGTGAGAAACTCAAGTAGGCCAGCTCACAACTATTGTTCATGAGAGGCGCAAGGCACATTCCCAAGCCAACTCGAAATTAATCCTCGAAATGTTGAGCACGTTAAGTCCACTAAAACTTTGAGAAGTGGCAAGTCATATGATAGACGAGAAGAAGCCACGACAAGTGCTGGAAAAGAAAAGAAGAAACTAAAGGACAACTTCCAGCACCTACTCAAGGCAAACTAGGTGATTCCGAAAAACCCATTAATGTTTGATCAAATCGCCCCTATGAAAGAAGGAAATTATGTTCCCCACTTTCATTTCCAGCAACCATACCAGTCCATAAACAAAAGAAAGATCAAATGGATATTTTGGAGATGTTCAAAAGGTTCATATCAATATTCCATTGCTGGACGCCGTCAAACAATTTCCTTCTTAAGCAAATTTTTGAAGGATGCATGTACAAACAAGAGGAAATTCACAGCGCATGAGAAAGTTTTGTTAACTGAAGAGTGTAGCGCGGGTGTTGCTCAAGAAATTACCTCCAAAACTAAAGGACCCAGGAGTTTTACAATTCCTTGTATTGTTGGCGATGTGAAATTTGATAAAGCATTTTTAGATGTAGGCTTAAGCATTAACTTTATGCATTTCTCTATTTTTCAGCGATTAGTATTGGAGAGCTCAAGAGTACTACCGTTTCTCTTCAACTTGTGGATAGATTAGTCACATATCCTAAAGGAATCATTGAATAAGTCTTGATCAGAGTGAAGCAATTTGTGTTGCCAGCTGATTTCTTTGTTCTTGACATGGAGAAAGACTGTGAGATCCCACTCTTGCTAGGCCCACCCTTCCTTGCTACTGTCGGTACATTGATTGATGTACAATAAGGAACTTTAACTTTGAGAGTTCAAGGTGAATCCATTGAGTTTAAGGTGTATGAGGCTGTTAAAAAACCAGGGGACTTGGAAGAGTACAGCCGCATAAATCTCCTTGACCCATTGTACATGTCAACTACTTAGAAAAACACCTCTATGGATGTGTTGAAAGCCAAATGGCCACCCCCTCCATACGTGAAACACATGCACTATTCCCTTGGACATACCAGATTTTATCAATATTTTATCAATCACTTTTCCAAGATGAGCAGCTCCTTGTGGCATCTCCTTGCCAAGGATCACACCAGACATTGCATGACAAGGCTATTGTTCACAAGGAGTTGTGGACAACAGCCCAGCACTAACATGGAAGAAGTAGCATTCTCTGGTACTTTTGCACCACCATAGACATTCGAAAAGTCCACCATAGACTTCTTTGCTACTTTTGTTTTGTTTTTGTTTTTAGTTTATGTGTGATTTCTCATACATTTTTCATGTTTTGGTTTTGTTGTTTTTGTTAGTTTTGCGTCATCAAACAAAAGATTTGTGTTCCAAATTTTTTTTATAGAATTTTTCTTGCCCTAGGATATTTGCAGCACGTTTCAGATGTGCTACATAAGTTTTTTTGGTCATTGGTTAGTTTAAATGCCAGAAATTAACAACGTAGCTTAGTTGGTTCTTATTTTGGTCAAAATAAAAATTTATGCCAAAGGTCTTTTTTAGTTGTTTTTCAAGTTAATTTGTAACCACCAACATGTTTAAAATGGTTATTATGATGATTTGGACTAGGTTTGGGGGTCTCAGGTGTCCTACAATATGTTTTAGGATGATTTGAAGCTCAAAAAAGGACCTAAAACAAAAACCCAAGTGCTGTTTTGCCCAGAAATTTGAAGATTTTTCATCACCAAAGGTTTTTAGCACAATTGTTCATCAAGATTTTTCATGGTTCAAATTCGGACCAAATGTCATCACAATTAGAGACATCTAGGTGTTATTCTGGGTCCATTGACATTCCAAGAACAAGTTATGGGTGTTTGAGTTTGTAGCGTTGTCTATCCTCTCTCACTTCAACATATTCTACGCTTTGCTCATCCATACATCTACACAAACCCGGAAGTTCTCACACCCTCTCTCTCTTTAATTGATTTTGCATGCCTTAGTTTTCTTTGTTTTAAACATTGAGGACAATGTTTGTTTTAAGTTGTGGGTGATTGAGTTCTTTGTTTTCATAGTGTATGCAACAGGTCTTCTGACTTTGTTTCAAATTATGTTCTTGCCACTTTTTATGTGGCCCACACCGCGTTCTTTGTTTTTTCGTTCTGAATCCAGCCATATAATAACGTGAACTTTGGCCAAGTATTTTGTGAGATACATGTAATTCTTTGTGCCTGGGTCAGAAGTGCAGTTTTGTTTATTGGTTTTCAGTTCCTTTCAACTTTGGTTTTTATTTAATTAGTTTTTATTTTGTTGTTTGGTTTGGTTTTGTTTTTGTTTTTTCTTTCTTTTAAAGAAATTAAAAAAAATTTGAAAAATGTCATAAAACCCAAAAATATTTTCTTTTACTTTGAGTCTTGTTTTTATTTGTTTGTGGTAGTCACTTCCCAATTCTATGATATGATTGAATTTTATTGACAATTAACTTTCAAGAAGTTTCGAGTATGACACTAATTCTTTACATTATCTTTGTGTTGGCCTTATTTTTGTGATTAGACTTGCGAAATCCTTATGCACATAGCCATATTAAGATGAGTTTCGATTGGGGATTTCACATGATTTAAATGGCTAAATAAGAGCTAGTGTCGACTTATATAACCCTCATTATGTGAATTTTTGAGCCTATGCCTTCCTTTCTTGAGTGTTATATGATATTCTATAATTTTCTTATCTACGTCGTTGTGATCTCATTATTATTTGTTTTGGTCAAGTACTTGAGGATGTTTAAATTATTTGCTAGAACTACTTTCATTATCTATTTGCGGCATACTTCGTGAACCACATGGATTCTAGGACGTAATATAGGCCTTGTTTATTTCGTTTGAGCCTTTCTAGCCAACCTGTATCACTTTTATCCCTAGTTAACCCTTCATGCCTTTGATATAAGCCTTTTTCGTTCTTTACCCAATTCTCCTCACCTTCATCTTTCATATGTTTATCCTACACCCTTCTAAGGAGTTTTGAAGAGTATTTTCTTTGTTAAGGGAGAATTGCACAAATTGTTCAATCATGTGGAAAGTAAAGGATACAATTTCAAAAAAGAAACAAAAAAAGAAGAAGCTAATTTCGAAGTCTTTTCAACTTGAGTTATTAAGCCCTAGGAGTGTTTTACATTTAATGCCTTAAAGCTATCTAGCTTGGGAGTCATTGGCCTAACACTCACTACATGGGTTGATTAGAAAGTTAATGGAGTTAGAAAAAAAAATTGTGAAAAAAAATTGTGAAAAAAAAAAAGAAAAGAAAAAGAAAATTCAAGACAGTATCAAGATGAAGTTATGTGCTAATGTGCAAGATGTTATAATTGCATGGAAAGCTCTGCTTAGTCCTTAGGCCTCGTTTGTTTATCTATATCTTTTTCTAGGTTCACCCATCACCCTAAGCCCCATTACAACCTTAATGAAAGTCCTACTTGATCAAAGGAGAAGTGTGGTTCCTCATGTGGAGAATAGGTGTGGAAGGACTATGGTCGGATGGTTTAAATGTTTTCAAGTGTGCAATATCTTTCTATGAGATCTTTTATTCATGTCTTGTACTCTTATTTCAATTATGTTAGTACATCCTATTGCTTAGATTCCTCTCACATATTTATGAGTGACAATAACCAGTCAAATTTTGAGTGCTTTTATTGGAGTGAACATCCTTGATGAGATTTGAAGTTAAAGCTTGTTCTTATTTGGTTATTTAACTTGTGTGAAGCTCAAGTCATGGGTTTTATTAATGTTGGCTATTTCACACACTACACTCCAAGTTGTTCAATTAAAGTTGGTTAACCCTTCAATAATGTCTTGAGTTATCATTGCTTATTTCTTGGAAGTTAGCTAAAGGGGTGATTATCTCTGAGATCAATATTGGAAAGTTAGTCGATCGCTTGTTTGTGTTGAGTCTTTGTTCTTTTGTTTTATTTTTCATTTTGTTTTGCTTGAGGACTAGCAAAATCTAAGTTGTGGGTATTTGATAAGTTCATAAATTTACACATTTATGTACTCTTTATACTTAGTTTTTGAAGGAGAATTGGATTTAAAAAGGACTTATTACTTTATTTTCTCAATTTTCAGCTTTCCAGAGCAAGTAATTGGTTTTCCAACGGAAATACAACTTTTTGGTGGAGTTTTTGTACAAGACCAGTTGGAGATGAAAGCTAAGATCTTGAAGATGATTGAGGAATTTTTCTAGAATTTTCAGAGCAGCCAATGAGAGCAGTCTTTGAAGTTAAGTCAGCATAAGGTTCAATCTCGTCAAAACTATGCTACTGTGGAAGAATGAAGACTTTTCTGATTCTTCCTCAAGGTGTACGATATATGGTTGGAAAGATAAGATGAAGACCTACAATTTACATATTTTTCCCAGATTTTCTTCAAGGAGAAACAACTTCAAACGTGTGTGCAAAGTAACTGACGTGTTATCCCAATCAAAGTAGGAAGATGAGTCAATTACTTACCCATTTTTTATTTATGTTTTAATTAGGTTTTTCTTTGTTTTTGGGCTGTATTTTAATTAGGTCTTTCATTATTTTTGGGTTGCTTTAAAAGCCCAGCTGGGGTAGGAATAGACGTGTGGTGTTTTATTTAAGGATGAGAAAACAACTCCTTTGGAGTTATTCAAAGACTTGGAGAGATTGGAGACACTAGAAGAGTACCACAATTGGCTAAGTTTTATTTTTTCTTCCTTATGTTTTTGCTTATGCCAAATTCTATGATTATGTATAACTAATTTTATGTTGCTAGGGCATGATGTAGCCCTAGTATGATAATCTAGTTTTCTTATTTTACACATCTATTGATTGCCATTTGATGTTGAATTCTTAATCACTGTGCTTAATAACTTGGTTGATTATCTTGATGCTTGATCACCATCTAGACTTTTAATTGAGTTAATCATATGCGAATTAGAGTAAATACCATACTTAATTTGAGGTTTGCTTCTTGTGATTAAGATTTGTAATTCGTCTAGGGTAAATACCATACTCCTAGGGTTTACATGCTTTTTGGAGGTTTTCATTGATCTTAATGAGTTTCTATATGTTCATATTTGACCTAAAGACCCACAAGTTTAGCAATTGAGAATTAATGCATGTGCTTGGTTTGGTGTTGGATATGCTTGAGTTTGGGTGTTGAGAACTTGTTTTCTGAAGCTCTGGCTATGGTGTTTATAGCTTGTCAGAGTACAAGGAGGAAGGAAAGACTTGGAGTTATGTTTGGTGAGGCTTCATAGAGAAGATGATGGATTCAAGGATGAGAAAATAGGAGACATGGTTATGATGGTTGCTGAGAGCCTGCAGCAGCCAAGAGGACGGGTCGATGATCAATGGGATTGTTGCAGCAGCCAAAGGATAGAGGTTGATGGCTGAGGAATAATTGTGATGGCTGCTGAAATGCTTGCAGTAGCTGAAGGGAGGTGCTTTGATGGTTGCTGGGTTGTGCAGCCACCTAGAGAAATAGGTTCTCATGGTTACTGAGAGGCTTGTAGTAACTCAGAAGTTAGTTTTTGCCTAGGCAATGCCTACCAATTTATAGAAGGTGAAGGCTCTCTTTGGTTTCCAATAGGTAAAAGGAAGTGTTGGAAACATCCTATTTCCAACGGGTAAAAGGGAGCATTGGGGCATTATTATTTCCAGAAGGTAAAGTTAGGCATTGGAAAATGACTATTTTCTATGGGTAAAAGGAAGTGTCGGAATTGGCTTATTTCAGGTGGGTAATAGAGAGTGCTTGAAGAATATCTCATTTGCTCACCCACATTGGAGAACTCCAAGTAATAGGGAGTGCTCCCAAGTAGCTAGCCCAAAGTCTCAATTATTCAAGAGCATCCGTGGGCCTTATGGACCTCCGTTACCTTCCATGCCACAACCCCTAGTGCAAGCCCCATAAACAACATGACTTTGGTTCATGTGAGCTTGGTAGGTGATTGTCATAAGAAAAATGTATTAGCCTTACATGGAGTTATTTGGCATGTGCTTGGAATGCTTGGGCATGTGTTGCAGTGGCTTGGGCCTCTTGTGATCAAGCTTAAAGATATTAGATGTAAATGAATAGGTTTGGCATGGGTGTCATTACTTGGCATGGCCTGGATACTCTAACAATTTGTATAAAAACATGCATATATATATATATATATATATATATATATATATATATATATATATATATATATATATATATTTATATATCTTTATCCTGATGTATTAAATCCTAAACATAATTGGAATTAGCACATAACCAATTTATGCTTCTATTTTGAACGTCATATTGGGCTTTAAATTTTTCTGGGCTTCTCGTGACTTTTGAACCTTAACAATTGGCAATGGCTAGAGATTCATATTAAAATCGTAATATCTTATGGTACAAGTTTTCCACACCATGGGCATAGGGTAAGTCCCCATTAGCCATGCCACAATTTGCTTACGATAAATCTCTTTAGGCTTGGAATAATCAAACAACAGATTGATTTATTGTGAGTGTGCTACTATGAACACTGCAAAGAATCTGACATATCATATGAATTATGTATATAACTTGAGTGCCAAGAAATTTAGCCTAACTAAGCCACTGTGACTTGAGTGGGCATTCTAGTAACCAGGGTTCACCTTGAAACTGGACACATATCGTCCAATTACCAAGTCGGCGTCGGACTTGAGAGAGTGGAGGAGGTTGTGATATCACAGTCCTATGACCATTTCTTCCAAACGGAACAACCCACAACAGTATGCCAGGGATGAATGAACGTACCTGATGAAAACATATTAAATTATTAAGGCTTATTGTACAAAACGGTCCCTAAGGTTTACGAAACTATCAGATTGCATCCTTAATTTTTTTTTTTGTCATTCGTGGTCTCAAGGTTAGTATGTGTGATCACAAATAGTCCCTGCCGTTAGATTACGTCAAAAAACTCCGTTAGTTTGCTGATGTGGCATATATGTATCACAAAACATCCCTGAGGTTCACACACCTATCACAAATGGTCCCCACGAAATTTTTTAATTTTTTAAATTTAAAATTCATAAAATTTTAGTTTTCTTTTTAAAATTTTAAAATATAAATTATATTTTAAATACATGTGACACTATATTATTGTAGATGTGGGCTCCATATATATGCCACATCAACAGATTAATGGAGTTTTTAAAAAAATTTAAATTTCATAAAATTTAAAAATGAAAAAACTAAGGGTTTAGGGTTCATAAATGGTCCTCAAGCTTAAAATCCTTCTATAAATGGTTTTTTTCATTTATAAATAATTTTAAAATGAAAACCAAAATTTTATGAATTTTAAATGAAAAAATTAAAAAAATTTGTAGGGACCATTTGTAATAGATATGTGAACTTCAAGGATGTTTTGTGATATATATATATATATGCCATATCAGCAAACTAACGGAGTTTATGATGAAACCTAACGGCAGGGACCATTTATGATCGCACATACTAACCTTGAGGACCATGAGTGACAAAAAAAATAATATTAAAGATGCAATCTGATAGTTTCGTAAACCTTAGGGACGATTTGTGATATTAAGCCAATTATTAATATTAACAAAACCACCCTTGTTATAAATCCATACGTTATGGGTTTATAGGTTATGGACGCCCACAATAATAGCCGCTATTAACCTATCATAATATCCATCATTATATATTTGTAACCTACCAATTATGGGTGGTAAATGATTTAGGTCTCTCTACCCCTATAAATAGTGGCACCAAATATGAATGAAATACAAGTTGATTTGAGCAAATTATACTATCTCTTTCTTCTTCTTATTTCTCCCTACAAATTCCCTAGTCTTACAACACGTTATCAACACAAAAGCTCTTGGTAATGTTCTTCTCTATAGATTACGTTCATCCATATATATATATTTTCTTTTATATACAAAACTCGATGACGGCTGTTTTTTTTTTTTGTTGTTGTTGTGAAATCATGTTTTTGACATGATTTAAATTGCCGAGAGTATCCTCAAATGAATGCATGAACATGTAGTTTTTTTGTTTGTTATTGTTATATGACCACTATTCATTGAAAATTTGTTTGCATGCATACTGTAGCTAATTAAAACACGAGTAGTATGCAATTTTTATTATTATTATTATTATTATTATTATTCTTTTTTTCTTTTCTCCTTTTAAGTTTTTATTTTTATCTTATTTAAACACAATATGTTATGATGAGTTTTTTTTTAACAAGAGATCAGGGCCTGAAGTTCCTCGATCCTCATAATAGATAAGGACCTGAAGTTCTTTTATCGAATCAGAACCTAAGTTTTTGTGATTCAAAATAATTGAATGCATGAAGTCCCTGAATCTAATTGTCTAAACATCCCAAACCAAAAGTTTTGGTGATTATATTTATGTTTACTATATCAACAATTTTTTCTTGAGCTCTAACACATTCCATTTTCTTTTATATAGAAAATGTCGAACTTGGCAAAGCTCAAATTTGTTGCACTTGACATCTCTGGAAAGAACTACTTTTCATGGATCAATGGTGCTAAGGTTCATCTTGAAGCTATGAACCTAGGGGAAACCATTAAGGAAGGCAATGAGGCATCCTCTGTGGATCGAGCGAAAGCCATGATTTTTTTCAAACGCCACATCCATGAAGGATTGAAGTGTGAATACCTTACTGTCAAGGATCCGTTGGCCCTTTGGGGAAATCTCAAGGAAAGATATGACCATCAGATGACAGTTATTCTTCCTAAGGCTCGCCATGACTGGATGCACTTGCATCTACAAGATTTCAAATCAGTGGCTGACTATAATTCTGCTCTGTTCCGAATTAGCTCCAAGTTACGACTTTGTGGAGAGAATATAACTGATGCAAACATATTGGAGAAAACTTTCACCACATTTCATGCCTCCAATGTGGTTTTGCAACAACAATATCGAGAGCGAGGTTTCCAGAAGTATTCAGACCTCATATCTTGTCTACTTCTAGCTGAACAGAATAATGAGCTTCTGATGCAGAACCATCAGTCCCGTCCAACTGGATCTGCACCACTCCATGAAGTGAAGCCTTGGCACCATCTCATGAGGCATATGCTACCTCATCACATGGCGACCGTCGTCAAGGACGTGGTCGTGGTAGGGGTATAATGGTCAAGACCAAAATAGTAATAGCCACTGCTTGGGTCCAAGAAAAACCCAAGCATCTCATAACCACCAGAAGTGGAACAAACAAGACAAGGCAAATGGCTCCCAACCTTCAGCTGACAGGGTGATTGAGGAAGCATGTCATAAGTGTGGTACAAATGGGCATTGGGCACGTGTATGCCGCATGCCAAAACATTTGGTTGATCTTTACCAAGCCTCAATCAAGGGCAAAGGAAAAAAGGTTGAGACATATTGTATGGATGCTGATCCAACAGAGTTAGAACCAGTGGATGCAACTCACCTTGATGTTTCAGACTTCTTTGTTGATATTGATGACAAATCTTTTGATCCTATGATTAGTGATGGGATGCTCCCCAATTAATTTTGTTGTAATTTTTTTTATCTTCGCTTTATGTTGTTTAAGCTAAGTTTAAATCCTGTTTTTTTTCTTTTTCCTTTTCACATGTTAGTTTGGATCTTTTTCATTGAATAAAATCGAATAAAAGACTTCATTTGAATATTTTTTTTACTTTTTTTTTTCTTCGAATAACATTTTAATACATATATATTTTCTTATAAATTCGAAGGCATGGAAAACAATCATGGATACTCTCGTCTTGGGAGAAATGACGAAGATATTTGTCTTGCGGATAGTGCCTACGCACACAATTCTTCGAGATAAAAAATATTTTGACAATTTACATTTATCAAAAGCGAAGGTAACTACCATACTAGGTTCTGCAAACCTAATTGACGGCTCTAGAAGAGCTCAAATTTTGTTACCCAATGGGACTCAATTCTCCATTGATAATGCTTTGTACTCTTTGAGATCGAGAAGAAATTTACTCAGCTTTAAAGACATTCGAATGAACGGAAACCATATTGAACCTAGAAATGATCATAATGTGGAGTATCTTTGCATTACCACCAATATCAACAGCCAGAGGCGTATATTGGAAACACTTCCTGCTTTCTCTTCTGGTTTGTATTATACAACCATCAAAGCAATTGAAGTCCATGCAATCATGAACCAGAAGTTCATTGACCCAACGACATTCATGCTTTGGCATGATCGTCTTGGGCATCCTGGATCCACAATAATGCGTAGGATTATTTCAAATTCAAATGGACATCCTTTAAAACCTTACCATAGTACTTTGTCCATTGGCCAGTCTTGCAAAGCTTGCTCCCAAGGGAAATTGATCACCAGACCTTCTCCGTCAAAACTTGACTTTGAATGTTCATCTTTCTTACAGAGAATTCAAGGGGATATTTGTAGCCAATTCACCCATCTTGTGGACCATTTCGTTATTTTATGGTTTTAATCGATGCATCTACAAGATGGTCACACGTTTGCCTATTGTCAACTCGTAATATTGCTTTTGCTAGGCTCCTTGCTCAGATAATTAAATTACGAGCACAATTCCCTGATTATCCAATAAAGTCAATTCGACTTGATAACGCTGGTGAGTTTACCTCCCAAACTTTTGATGCCTATTGCATGTCACTTGGGATTGATGTTGAGCACCCAGTTCCCCATGTCGATACTCAAAATGGATTAGCATAAGCTTTTATTAAGCGTCTCCAGCTTATTGCTCGCACTTTGCTATTGAAGACAAAGTTGCCAATTTCTGCTTGGGGACATGCAATTTTACATGGAGCATCTTTAGTCCGCTTGAGGCCCGTTACCCACCACCAATTCTCCCCTTTACAACTTGCCTTTTGGAGACAACCCAATATTTCACATTTAAGGGTTTTTGGTTGTGCAGTTTATGTGCCAATTGCACCCCCACAACGCACTAAAATGAGTCATCAACGTCGATTGGGAATTTACATTGGTTTTGATTCACCAACTATCATTCGCTATCTCAAACCTATGATAGGAGATAATTTTACAGCACGTTTTGCGGACTGTCACTATGATGAGAGATTCTTCCCGCCGTTAAGGGGAGAAAAAACCGTTCCTAAAGAACAACAGGAATTGGGTTGGAACATATTCATTATGTCTCATCTTGACCCTCGTACAACTCAAAGTGAACATAAAGTACGAAAAATTGTCCACCTTCAACAAATTGCTAATCAAATGCCATATGCATTCACTGATATAGGAAAAGTGACAAAATCACATATACCTGCAGCAAATACACCAACAAGGATTGATATCCCAATTGGATTAACCAATGTTGCAACAAATGAATCATCTACTGCATGCCTGTAGCGAGGTTGACCCATTGGTTCCGAGGACTCAGCTCCTAGAAAGCGAAAATCGAAAGCATACTCTAATCCCAATGAAAATGCTCATGAAGATATTATTGGGAAAGAGATTCACCTTGAATCTACAATTCATCCGGAGAATGAAAGTGTCATTGAAAAGACACAAGCCACCGAAGAGGAAAATATACCTGATACAGAAATTTCTATAAATTTCGCATGCAATGATGAATTATGGGACCGTAGTGAAATGGTTATCAATGATACTTTTTTCTTTCTCAGTAGCTGCTAAAATTATAAAAGGTCATGAAGATATTGAACCACGATCTGTTGATGAATGTAAAGGGAGGCCTGATTGGCCAAAGTGGAAAGACGCAATCCAAGTTGAGTTAAATTCCTTGGAAAAACGTGGTGTATTCGGACATGTGGTTCAAACAACACAAGGTGTAAAACCTATGGGATATAAATGGGTGTTCACAAGAAAGCGTAATGAGAAAAATGAGATTGCAAGGTATAAGGCACGACTCGTTGCACAAGGCTTTTCTCAAAGGCCTGGAATTGATTATGAAGAAACATATTCTCATGTTATGGATGCAATTACGTTCCATTATTTAATAAGTCTTGCAGTTTCAGAAAAACTTGACATGCGTCTTATGGACGTTGTTACTACATACTTGTATGGGAAGTTAGACACTAATATTTATATGAAAGTCCAAGAAGGACTCAAGTTGGCAGTATCAAACACTAAATCACGAAACATGTACTCCATTAAGTTGAGACATTCACTATATGGGTTGAAACAATCCAGACGAATGTGGTATAACCGTCTTAGTGAATATTTGATTAAGGAAGGCTATATCAATGATCCCATATGTCGTTGTGTTTTTATAAAGAAATCAAATTCTGGATTTGCAATCGTAGCAGTGTATGTCGACGACATGAACTTAATTGGAACTCCTCAAGAGATCATTAAAACTACTGAATATTTAAAGGGTGAATTTGAGATGAAAGACCTTGGAAAAACTAAATATTGTCTGGGCTTGCAGATCGAGCATCACCCCAATGGTATTCTTGTCCATCAATCAGCTTACACTGAAAATTTTTGAAGCTATTTTATATGGATAATGCCCACTCGGTGAGCACTCCAATGGTAGTTCGTCCATTAGAGACAAATAAAGATCCATTCCGTCCTAAAGAAGATGATGAAATGATACTTGGTCCAGAAGTTTCATATCTTAGTGCAATAGGTGCTTTATTATATTTAGCCCAATGTACTAGGCCAAATATTGCATTTCCAGTAAATTTATTAGCCAGGTATAGCTCGGCTCCAACATGTAGACACTAGAATGGTATAAAGCATATCTTGCGCTACCTTCGTGGAACAACTGATATGGGCCTGTTTTATTCGAACGAACCTTTCAACCGTCCAAGTCTTGTTGGATATGCGAATTCTAGGTATCTCTCCGATCCACATAAGGGTCGCTCCCAAACTGGTTATGTGTTTGTGGAAATACAGCAATCTCATGGCGATCTACAAAACAAACTTTGGTTGCTACCTCTTCTAATCATGCAGAAATTCTTGCGCTCCATGAGGCCAATAGAGAATGTGTTTGGTTAAGATCCCTAGTTCATCATATTCGGAAAACATGTGATCTTTCTTCAACAACAAAAGCTCTGACAATCATGTATGAAGACAATGCTGCTTGTATAGCTCAAATTAAAAAAGGGTTTATCAAGGGTGACAGAACCAAACATATACCACCAAAGTTCTTCTACCCACATGAGCTTCAGAAAAATCAAGAGATTGAAGTCAAACAAATTCGTTCCCAAGATAACCTGGCAGACCTCTTCACCAAAGCTCTTCCGAAGTCTATATTTCAAAAGTTGGTATATGATATAGGAATGCGACGACTTTGCAAGCAATCAGATTGTTGAAGATCAGGGGGAGATATCAATCGCGGAAACTCCTTAGTTTTACTACATTGGATGTATGTGCAATGTACTCTTTTTTCCTTCGATCAGGTTTTTATCCCGTGTGGTTTTTCCTGACAAGGTTTTCTAACGAGGCAACATTTAGCACGTCCAACATAATGTCATTGTATGGTGGACATCCAAGGGGGGTGTTATAAATCCATACGTTATGGGTTTATAGGTTATGGATGCCCACAATAATAGTCACTATTAACCTATCATAATATCCATCATTATATATTTGTAACCTACCAATTATGGGTGGTAAATGATTTAGGTCTCTCTACCCCTATAAATAGTGGCACCAAATATGAATAAAATACAAGTTGATTTGAGCAAATTATAGTGTCTCTTTCTTCATCTTATTTCTCCCTATAAATTCCCTAGTTTTATAACATTTTGTATAATATGTCATGTTAAAATGGACTTAAATATACTTATCGCAACCCCTATCCTTTCTCCTTTTTCAATCCATTCCAACCCTTAAAATAAAGAGTATACTGTCGATATTCACCCTTCCTAACTTTGACAACCAAAATAACTCTCGAAATCTCCCCTGAATTTGGAGCTAATTTTCAATTTTTCTCTTAATTTATCTTCAGAATAATTGTCCCGTTAACTTATAATTTCAGTTTTTTCAAATCACAGAGATTTCGGAACATATCCATGTACATATCGTATAAATATCGACAATATTGACAATAATATCGGAAAATATTGATGTCGATAATTTCGCTCACACTTCAGCAATATTTTGTCAAAATATCGGTGTAATATCGCTAAAATATCGAAAATATCGATGTAAAGGAAAAAAGAAAGAAAAAAAAAAGGGAAAAAAAGGGAGAAAAAAAACACAAAGGGGATTGAACCCCTCCAATTTTACTCCTCAAACACCTTAATCACCATATCACTTATGTTTTTGTGATAATATGCTAAAATATTTATATTTATATGGGTGGCATGTTAACAATTACATGCAAAACTATTTTGGGGATTTATCATTTGATAACTGCTCTTCACAATACACTTACTCTACACATAGAGATGATGAAGATAGTAAAAAATTTGAACTTCATAGGAACTCTATGTGGTACTAATTAGTCACTTATGTATCTTACCATGTAATGTATAAAGTGTAAAATATTGTAGTAAATCATTATATATAAATGATTGTGGTGTGTTTAATCTTTTTTCATTAATACTACATATTTTCTACACTCACAGTGTTTGCCAGCTCGCTGTTTAATCAACTTAAATTAGTTAAATCCATCATGTAATGCATTTCCTTCTAATTTTTTGTGATAAACTAATAGATAATTGACTAAATAAACATTCTCCAAAGTTTCAATAAAAATTTCCAAGTTTTTCTTACAATTTCCATGGTTTTTATTCAATTTTAATCGATATCGATAATATCCCGATATTTCCATCGAAATTTCTGTGTTTTTGGACTACCGATATTTCCGATATCATCGATATTTTAGACCTTGATCTTGACAAATAACCCATCCATCCATGGAGATGTAATTTTTTATATTTTATTTTTCGATTTCTCTTCTCATTAATTTCTATTCATATTATATAATTCCTCAACCTTGTAATTTTTTTCTCTCCTCCACATCTTTTAATTTTATTGTATTAATTTTGTACTAGCTAGTTCTATATGTACTTCAAACAACCATATTTTGTAAAGGTACATGTAATTTTGAAGCTTTGCATATATGTGCTTGCGGTTGACAGCGTTTGTCCCACATTAAAATTTAAGGGACTTAGCATGAGTTTATAAGGAGTTGGGCTACTCCCTCCATTGCCAATTGGTTTTGGGGTGGAACCTCAACTTCCTTCACTTGCAAGCAACCATATGTGTCCAGTATCTTCTCCTCAAAGAGTTGATCCTCGATTGATACCGATAACATTATTAGAAAACTATTTATTTGTACATATTACTAAAAACAATAAGTAGTTAAATTTGTGAGGGTTTTTTTTGTTGAGAGCTGCAATGGGCTTATTAGACTATTGTGAGGTGGACTGAGCTTTCTTTTACCCATTCTGAGTTTGCAGCATCAGGCCCCAAAGCACTCCGAAAGAGTGTAAGCCTTAGGGAGTAATTTGGTTATCTTCAATGGCTCATTGCAGATTTTGATATACAATGGGTACTAGAATGATTTTGCTTGATTTTGTTGTGTTGGAAGTGATTTTCCTGAAGTTGAATATGTGCTGCATGTAGTGGAATAGTGTTGGAGAAGATGCTAGAGGTGGTCTATGTGAAGAGTAGCTATGTACAAGCTTGGCTGAGAGTTTGTTTTCAATGAATTGATATGAAGCTTGGCTTCAGAGGCTCATGGTGTGGGAGCTAAGTCTCCATATAAGTTTAGCAAGAGAGAGTGCTTCTACAACTTCAATTAGAACAGGCTGCTGGAGGTGAGATGCAGGTGATGTTTTTAGTCTTGGGATGGTTTGGGATGATTTTCTGAGTGATGTTCAGAGCTTGGAGTGGTGTTATGAAAGAAGAGGAGCATGAGGAGGGGTTAAGGCTTGGGTTTTGTGTCTTTACGGCAGGTGGAGGATAAGCTTGCCTCCTCTACCGTTCTCTGCTTCTTCTAGGTGCCTTACAAATGGGTGAAGGGTCTACTTATATGCAAAGCCTTGGCTCTATTTGTGCATCCGTGAGTGTATAGTGCACAACAGTTGGTTTCTCCAGTGAGTGTGCTGTAATTGATTGTGTGTACAGTAATGAATAGTAATGGGTATGTGAGCGTACAATGATCATTGTGCGCACAGTAATGGTTAGTTGTGGTTTAATGTTGGAGGAAAATGCTAGGAGTTCTCTCTCTCTGCTTACCAGTGTAATTAGGCTCAGGAAAGTGGGCATGAGTTTTGGTACTCCCAAGCAAACCCAAAACTTCCACTATTTGATCCTTCAATGAGCCTTATGGACACTTGTAACTATCTACACCACAACTAGCTCAGCAAGCCCCAAACATATGTGTGGCTTGGGTCCACTTAAGCTTGTTGAGTGGTTTAGCAAAGGAAAATGAATTATTTGTTTGGCATGGCTACACTATTTCTATAATTATTTGATGAATTAATTCCCTAAATACAATTTGGATTAGCATAGCAACTATTGTATATTATATTGGGCTTTAGATGTCCTTGTATTTCTCGTAACTTTTTGGTCCTTAACATTATCAAACAAAATTAATTAATTAAATGTGCTCAATTAACTAATAGGGGCAAAAAATTTATCAACATAGGACAAGACATAATTTTAGTGTTTTTAATTTCATTTATGATGTCGGTCACCGAGATGTCTGGTCAGGACAACATACGACAATGTGTTTTTTTTTTTTTTTTAATGTTTAACTTTGTTTTTTTTGCGTAATCGGGATGTTTGGTCCCAACAACATATGACAATACATGTTTGTTTTTTTCTCCGAGGGAAGGTTAGCGACTGTCAAATCCCGACAACATACGATAAGACATGTTTTTTCGATGTCCTTTCTCTCTTTTTGGCTGCGAAGGTTACTCAATGTCTTCTCCTTTATGCTTATTCTTATTCTGCACATATGTCAAAGAAGGCAATCACAAAAGTTTTTCCTTGTCAAGAAAAAATATTTGATCACTTAAATTCAACGCTTAATTTTTGAAATAATTTTTGAATTATACCCGAGTTACTGCATTATTTTTCTATAAGTACATGGCCTAGTCTTTTATATGCCCTAGTCTTGAAGAGTTTTCATTAGTTTGAAATCGTTTCAGGCCTTTAGTATCAATGGTGAAAGCAATATTATTATTTGCACAATTCAAACGAACCATTAGACAAGGAGCAATTGGCCACTGAACTTTTAGTGAATTCAAATCAAATCCTACAGAAGAAAAAAAAATACAAAATAAAAAAACGGTGGCTAAAAGTTCCAGGCGACGAAAATTGAAGTTCGTTGCCAAAACCTTTAAGCAACCAAATATTTTCGTCACCTAACAGAATTATATGCCCTAGTCTTGAAGAGTTTTCATTAGTTTGAAATCGTTTCAGGCCTTTAGTATCAATGGTGAAAGCAATATTATTATTTGCACAATTCAACGAACCATTAGACAAGGAGCAATTGGCCACTGAACTTTAGTGAATTCAAATCAAATCCTACAGAAGAAAAAAAAATACAAAAATTAAAAAAACGGTGGCTAAAAGTTCCAGGCGACGAAAATTGAAGTTCGTTGCCAAAACCTTTAAGCAACCAAATATTTTCGTCACCTAACAGAATTTATATGCCCTAGTCTTGAAGAGTTTTCATTAGTTTGAAATCGTTTCAGGCCTTTAGTATCAATGGTGAAAGCAATATTATTATTGCACAATTCAAACGAACCATAGACAAGGAGCAATTGGCCACTGAACTTTAGTGAATTCAAATCAAATCCTACAGAAGAAAAAAAAATACAAAATTAAAAAACGGTGGCTAAAAGTTCCAGGCGACGAAAATTGAAGTTCGTTGCCAAAACCTTTAAGCAACCAAATATTTTCGTCACCTAACAGAATTTAGTTGGCCTTCTCTGAAGAAGGGTTCCCTCTAAAACACCAAATGTTGGCGCGTAATTAAAAGGGATTAGACAACCAAACTATTTGTTCATCGCCTATAGGCTTTGGTGACTAATGGATTTGGTTGCTAAAATCTGCATACTTTACGTTTTTTGCTTTTAAAAAAAAAATAAATTTGTCACAGGAAGAAGTTTTCATAAAAACAATAATAAACATATTGAAATTTTGGGAAACAATAGATTTAGGTAGACTAAACTAATCGAAATGACATAACAGTTTTTCACATTCAAAGGTAAATGAGCATAGTAGTCATTTAAGTACACATAGAAGGTAGTACCCTATATCCCCAAAAAAAAAAAAAAAAGCATAAATGAATAAAGAACTCTCCACATCTTCCTCTACAAAAGGGGGGTTGAGATCTGATCTCTTGGAAGTTCTAATCTCTAACAATTGTTGCTTCACCTCAAACTCATCCATCATCTTCCTCTACAAAGAAACAAAATAAAGCAACATCAATATGTACACATATATAAATATGTATATACATAGTACTACAAAAGATAAATTGGTATAATGTGGTACGTCTTTGATCTGTTCCATTGAACCATCACTTCTTTTATTGCTATATATGCAGTTGAGCAGAAGTACAAACAAGCCCAATTTAAAATCTCCAACTTACATACATATACCATCATAAAAAGACAAACTTCAAAGCAGACTAATTTCCTTATAAAAATGGAGTTCATATAAGTTAATGCACTTTAACTTAAACTAAAGAAAGAAAACTTACTCTTGCATATCTTTGGCCCTGCTCTCAGTGATCTCAGACTTATTATTTTTGGGAGGAAAGGGTTGTTTGGGAGGCAAAAAACAGGAAAGTTATAACCATAAGGATAGGAAGAGCAATGAAAGTTTTGGTGCCTAATCATAAATAAGTAGACTTAAATCATATTCCTTTTGCCAGTCCGATATAGCAATTCATATTCCTTTCCATTGATGGTAGTACAATATGCATCTCCTGTGACATCATCATTGACTAGCAACTCTAAGCATACAGAAAATTAGGGGATAAACAAACAAGAAGTAAATCAAAAAAAGAAAAAGAAAAACTCACTACAGAATTCTGCTGCAAAAGGAAGCCCTCTGGTCTTAAAATCATGGATGCATTACCAGCTAATGTAAGTAGTAATTTCAACCTTCTACATATTGCCAACCTAAAAATGTGAGAACTACTTGAACTTATAATAAACAAGATTAAAATTGACAAACAAAAAATAACAACCTGTTAAACAGCTGTAAGTGACCCTGTTGTATGATCAAATTATTTCTCTCTGTTAAAAAAGACAATAAAATAAGATAAAAGATCTCCTCTCTCTCCAACAAAAAGAATGGATTTATATTGGAATGTTTATGCACTGTCTAAACCGAGAAAACTAATTTTAGAAAATACAAACATAGCAAATCACTTAATTTTGAGAGAGCCAAATATTTTGGTCGCATTTAATTTTAGATTTCGTGGGTAACCAAAATTGAAAAGGGGCAACCAAAATTGCATTTGGTCTCGAATTCATTGAACAACGTCGAAATATTTTGCTCACCCTTTGAAAAGATTTTGTCCTCGATCAGTTGGTAGAAAGTCTTAATACATGCCTGAATCTCACAAAACTTTTGGTGACGAAATTACAAATGTCCTCACTAATAACTCTATTAGGGTACCAAGTTGCATTGGTTGCCAAAAATTTGGTCGCATAAAGGTTTTTTCTTGTAGTGAACTAAGGGGAGGCAAAAATTTGGTAGCTGGGTTTGCATCAGATAATTGTTAATTCTGATTCTGCCCTTGTTGTTGATATGATTAATGGAGATTGGGTGGACTCTCATCCTTTGTCTGTGTTGCTTACAAAGTGCAAAGAGCTTGTGAAAAGCCAGTGGAATTGCTGCATTCTTCATGTCTATAGGGAGACCAATTGTGCTGCTGATTTTCTAGCTAAGATGGGTCATCATAAGGATTTGGGTTATCATGAGCTCTCTTCTCCTCCTGATCAGATGCAGTTTATCTTAGATGATGATAAGAATGGTCTCTTGAGACCTAGATTTGTTTCTGTGTAGTCTTTTTGGTTTGGGCTTTGCCCCCTATTTTACCACAAAAAAAAAAAAAAAAACATAGTCTTTTTTCTGTGTAATCCTACTACATGGACTGGAACTCTCTTTCCAATTCCTACAAAGACATAGTCTTGGTCTTTACTTGTTTTCTTCTAGCTTACGAAGTCCTGCAAGGAATTAGCAATATGGATTGATGATCTAGTGTAAATCCGCTAGGAATTAGAAGGAACAATGACATTACTAGACTCAAAGCAAACTAGGACATAGAATTTTGGTTTTACATTTAGTTTTCTTTTTCTCTATCCAACGCTTGTATTGCCAAAGATAGTGTAATTGAGAGAGTATAGAAGCTGAAAATAGAGAGGTTTTGCAGAGAATGCAAATCTCATTTTTCTCATTTCACATATTGAATATTTATCTACAAGTATAGGCATAGCTAGATAGCCATCCGTTGGTTACAACCCCAATTCACAATTTACAATATTACAATCTCCAAAGCATGAATTATGTCTCCATGTTTCCAGCTTGTTGTGTTCCCCTTGTGTTCCCCTAAAACATGGAAGTGAGTTTCTAGGTGGTAGACAAGCTTTTCCATGTTTCCAGCTTTGTCTCAAGTCATTGTCAACACTCCCCCTCAAGTTGGTGCAAAGATATCACGCATGCCCAACTTGTCAACTGAGTCATGAAAGACTTTACTTGATACGGCCTTCGTCAGAATGTCGGCAAGTTGGTTTTCCGAGTTTACAAACGGAAACTTAATTATACCACTTTCTAGTTTCTCTTTGATGAAGTGTCGATCGACTTCCACATGTTTGGTACGGTCGTGTTGTACTGGGTTATGTGCTATCTCGATGGCAGCTTTATTGTCACAATATAGGTTTGTGGCATTCACTTGTTTAATGCCAAGATTCTTTAGCAATCTTCGCAACCAAAGCAATTCACATACTCCTTGAGCCATTCCTCTAAACTCAGCTTCAGCACTGGATCTTGCTACAACTCTTTGTTTCTTACTCCTCCAAGTAACTAAATTGCCACCCACAAATGTAAAATATCCAGAAGTTGAGCGTCTATCCGTGATACACCCTGCCCAATCAGCATCAGTGTATCCTTCAAGATCCATAGGTGTATGTTTGGAGAACATCAATCCTTTTCCAGGGGCAGTCTTCAAGTATCGCATTATCCGTATTACTCCATTCATGTGTGCTTCACTTGGTTGATGCATGAATTGGCTTACCACACTCACAGCATAAGCTATGTCAGGGCGTGTGTGGGATAGATAAATCAATCGCCCAACTAACCTTTGATACCTTTCTTTATCAGTAGGAGCTTGATCTGGATACATTCCCAATTTGTGATTCTGTTCAATAGGTGTGTCAGCTGGCTTGCAATCCAGCATTCCTGTTTCTGTCAACAAATCTAACACATACTTTCTTTGGGATAAAAATATGCCATGTTTAGATCTAGCAACCTCAATGCCAAGAAAATATTGTAACTCACCCAGTTCCTTCATCTCAAATTCACTTCCAAGGAGCTTCTGTAGATTCTGCATTTCTTCATTGTCATTACCGGTAACCACCATATCATCTACATAGATGATCAGAGCCGTAAGCTTTCCACCACGACGCTTTAAGAACAATGTGTGATCTGAGCTACTCGAAGTGTACCCAAATCGTTTCATGGAATCAGTAAATCTCCCAAACCAGGCTCGGGGTGATTGCTTTAGCCCATACAGAGATTTTCTCAGCTTGCATACAGTATTCGGACCGGATGTCATAGGAATCCCTGGTGGTGGATCCATATATATTTCTTCTTGTAAGTCCCCATGAAGAAAAGCATTTTTTACATCATATTGCAGTAGTGGCCAGTCAAGATTTGCAGCCAAGGATATGAGAACACGTACAGTGTTGATTTTGGCAACTGGTGCAAACGTCTCCTGGTAGTCAATTCCATATGTTTGTGTATATCCCTTGGCCACTAATCGAGCTTTGTATCGGTCTATGGATCCATCAGCTTTGTATTTAACAGTGTATATCCATCGACATCCAACTGGTTTCTTCCCATGTGGTAAAGGAACCATTTCCCATGTAGAATTCTTGTTCAAAGCTTCCATTTCAATTGCCATTGCTTCAGTCCATCTAGAATCTGTCACAGCATCCTGCCATTTACTTGGAACACATACAGTAGATAATTGATTGACAAATGATGCATATGACTTTGACAATCTATGAGTGGACACATGGTTATTGATGGGGTATTTAGATTTAGCATTAAGGTCAGGGCAATATTGAGGTTTAGGTTTTCCCCTAATGGATCTAGGTGGAAGTGTATATGGTGCAACATTAGGTGGTTCAGTGGTTACCTCAAGTACTTCTTCATCACTAGACGAATGATGCGATGGCAGGGCAGGAGGGGTTGTATTTTGTAGTTGATCATCAGGGGCATCTGGATCACCTTCTGGTTCCATAGTCTCAAGGTCTTCACTGAGGTCAGGACTGGACAAATCATAATTTTCTTCAGAATTTTCAACTCTGTGAAAAAGCGACCGGTCGCTGGGTTCTTCACGACCGGTCGCCAGGGGAATTTGATTTGTATTCGTCTCTGTGTCAAAACGATCGGTCGTAAATGTGTCGCGACCGGTCGCATGGGGCACTTCGCGACTGGTCGTCGATGGATCGCGACCGGTCGCCTGGGGCACTTCATGAGAATCTTCAACTTTGTGTAAACACGACCGGTCGCCTGGGGTACTTCTCCGTTTTCTTCAGCATTTTTTTCGATATTCTCTTCAAATGACAAGTCCTTCTCTTCACTCCCCCTCTCCCCCCTGAAGAGAAGGGGTCTTGGAAACCATAAAATAGGCCAAATCTTCATGAAAAATGGTATCCATAGTGATAAAGATTTTTTGAGTAGGAGGATGGTAACACTTGTATCCTTTTTGATTCAAGCCATATCCAATGAACACACATCGGAGGGCACACGGATCCAGCTTACTCCGTTGATGAGAAGGAACATGAGTATAAACAACGCAACCGAACACACGAGGAGGCAACTTGAGAATGGTAGGAAGAGAGATGTGATGAGCCAAGGTATCTAGTGGAGTTTGGAAATTCAGAACGCTACTAGGCACCCGATTAATCACATAGACTGCAGAGAGGAGAGCATGACCCCATAAGTGATGAGGAACAGATTTATCAAGCATATAGGCACGGGCAACTTCAAGTAATTGGCGATTCTTTCGTTCGGCGACACCATTTTGTTGTGGAGTGAAGGGTGTGGAGGTTTGATGGATGATGCCTTGGTCCTTGAAGAATTGAGCCAAGGCACCATTCACATATTCCCCACCATTGTCAGACCGAAACACTTTGATGGATGCTTGGAACTGAGTGGTGATCATAGCATGAAATTCGCGGACTGTGGTGGTAACATCACTTTTATGGGCGAGCAAATATACCCATGTCATGCGGGTACAGTCATCTATAAATGTAACAAACCACCTCTTGCCAGTAGAAGAGACTTTAGCAGGGCCCCAAACATCGGAGTGAATCAACTCAAAAGGAAATTCTGTTTTACTATCACTTGAGGGAAATACAATGCGATGACTCTTGGCCAACACACATGTTTCACACTTAAACTGAGAATCAACTAAGCCTTGGAATAGTGATGGAAACAACCGTCGAAGGTAGCCAAACGATGGATGTCCTAAGCGACGATGCCATAGCCAAATGTGTTGTTGAGCACGTGAGTTTTGAACATGGACAGCTCGTGGTGGTGATGAGACCGTCAAGGTATACAACCCCCCTCTCCGTTTACCATGCCCAATCGTCTCGTGAGTCGTAAGGTCCTGAAACTTACAATGAGAAGGATAGAATGTGGCATAACAATTATGTGAGTCAAGGAATTTCCCAACAGACAACAAATTGCATTTAATAGAGGGGACAAGTAGTGTATGAGGTAAGGACAATTTAGGGGAAAGTGATATAGTCCCTTCTCCAGCAACATTAGAAGGAGCCCCATTGGCACTAGTGATGTAAGGATAATGAGATTTAGGAGATAAGGTGGAAAAAACAGTGGAGTCAAAAGTCATATGATCAGTGGCACCAGTATCAATTATCCATGTAGTAGAGCGTGTACCTGAGTCGGGGTTGGAGTCGGAGAGTAAGGCAGGAGACGGAGACTCACCGGTAGTCATGACATAAGCAGTCTTGGATGCCATGTTGCGGTTCTTGTGTGAAAGTATGGATACGTAAATGCAGCGGAAGATTTCAAGAACACAACAGGGGTACAACAGAACCAAGTAACCAAAGGAACACAAGTTGAATTATGCAGGGACAAGGTTAAGTAGAGACAAGGCTTAAGAAAACAAGCTTAGAACTTCAGCAAACAAGAGCACAAATTAGGATTGTGATCACAACCAATTTTAAGGCAAGGCAAAGTATAAGATAGGAATGATATAACAGCAAATTATGGGCAAGGATAGGTAGAGATTAGGCAAGAACAAGGTTATGCAGAGGCAACCAAATCGATTGCTCCGATACCATGCCAAAGATAGTGTAATTGAGAGAGTATAGAAGCTGAAAATAGAGAGGTTTGCAGAGAATGCAAATCTCATTTTTCTCATTTCACATATTGAATATTTATCTACAAGTATAGGCATAGCTAGATAGCCATCCGTTGGTTACAACCCCAATTCACAATTTACAATATTACAATCTCCAAAGCATGAATTATGTCTCCATGTTTCCAGCTTGTTGTGTTCCCCTTGTGTTCCCCTAAAACATGGAAGTGAGTTTCTAGGTGGTAGACAAGCTTTTCCATGTTTCCAGCTTTGTCTCAAGTCATTGTCAACATGTATCTGGTGCAATGTCTTAAGATGACCTGTCTATCCCAGAAATAACGCTTAAAAACAGTAATTTTATTCGCATTCAAAGTGTTAGACCCTTTAGGAGGAGGATAAGCCTTTGATTTATCTTTATTAGCAGTATAGTATGACGATATTTTGGCTTAGAATGATGATGTTTAGGAGCATGAGCGGTTAGTTGCACAATGTTGACTTTTCTTTCTCCTTCTTAATCCTAGCTTCTTCTTGGACCCAAACTGAGATCAGGTCATTGAGATCCCATATGTCTTTCTATGCATTATAAATCACCTTGAGTTGAGCTTACTAAGAAGGAAGTGAATTCAATGCAAGGTGAACTAAGAAGGCGTCAGCAATGGGAATTTCCAGGACTTGAGTTCCTGGCTACTTTAATCATACTTAGAAGATATATTCTATATCTCGTCATATCTCATAGTTGCCAGCTTGCTCATCAAATTTCCCAGTTTCAGCCTCTTGTAATTCTTTGAACTTTTTACTCACAGCCTCCAAGTACTCCTTGGAATTTTCATACCACAGACAGCTTCTATCATAGATTTCTTCATGATCAGCAGACAGATCATGTTAGCCTTCTCCATTTCTCGAACTTCAACTTTTGTTTAGCAGTAGTGATATATGGTTTCTCTTCCCTTAGAGCCTAATCATGATCGAGAAGACCTAAAGCTATCTCTAAATCTCGTTTCAACTTCTTAAAATTGCTACCAGTCAAGGGTTCAATGCAATTGATAGCAGAGGGGGAATCACAACTGAAAACATGGAATCATGTAATATGTTTAATCTTTATCCCCAAATCTCTTTATGCACGTGTGTGACATTTGTGGACAGAATATCAAATATGCATTTTGTTTCCTTCACAAGTGCAACAACATGAACTGCTACGCTCCTTCCAACAATATTAGATTCTTACGTTTGAATCAACAGTTTGATATAGACAAAAAGATAGCGAATTAGATGCCACACTTATTGTGGAAGCAAAATATCTTAGATACTAGGTCAAATAATTAAGCCAATCAATTTGGGAGTTATTTGACCTAATTGGGAGTTATTTGATTTAATTGGGAATTATTTGATTCTTGTCTTAATTAGGGATTTGATTTAAGTCAAATCCCTAATTACATCAATCTCTTCAAATCATGGAAGAATAATTCATTTCCATTTGTGGAATTATTCTTTTGAAATCCTAACATCTGAGGCTCCTATAAATACATGGCTAAACACAGGGGTTGAGGTACGTCTAAATTATATTTGAAACTTTGCAGAAATTCCCTCTCACAAACCCTAGCTGCCAAAACCCTCTCTCTCACACACGGCTCCGGCCACCCGATTCTCCCCATGAGAGCTTTGTACCCTTTTTAGCTATTGTTTCTCTACGAATCAATCGAACTAATTTAGACATCATATGGTATTTGGCCAACATACCCCGTGTAATACCCCGAAAAATTTAAGGTGGATTTTCATATTTTAGTGAAAAATAATATAATGATGGAGAATGATTATGGGTATTTTATCAAAAGATTTTGGATTGAGATTATTAAATTAAGTATGTTTAATTTGAAGTTGGACAAAAATGACCAAAACACCCCTATGTGTGATAGATTACCAAAATACCCTTGTAGAAAGAAAGTAGGAGGCTAACGTGTAAGCCAAGCATTTCTTCCCTCCTTCATTTCCTCCCCCCCCGGCCCCCCTTCCCACTTACATTCTCTTCAAAAATCTGATTTTGGGATGAGTTCATCTATTGGTGGATGAGTCACCTAGTCTAAAAATGGTGATTCACCTAGCCTAACTAAGCTCTTCCTCCCCATTCATTGTATGAACACTCTCTTTTAACTTGATGACTCACCTAGCCTAAGGCTTTTCAATTATAAATTCACTCTTATCCTCATCATTCATTGTATCATCATTTCTTCCTCATTTTTCTTTTGTTCCTCTTCAAAATCCAAAATTCGTCACTTCCTTGGAGCAGTCAAGAACTCAAATTTCAAAAGCTCAAATGAGAAAACGTTCTTCATTAAAGTTGTTCATTTACGTGATTCCTATAACATACTCAAATTTCAGCTCAATCCGACTAGTATAGGCTCTGAAACGTTGGTATGATCACAATAAGTTTACCATTTCCTGATTTCACAGCGGTATGCTCGGTTTCAGTTTGTTTCTGTGATTTCCTGTACTCAAATGACTTTGGTTTCTTCATCAAAGTTGTTGGAAATTCTGTCTATTATAACATATCAAAATTTTAGATTGATCAGACTTCTATAGCCACTTCGGGAATGTTTAGAGTGGAACTTGTTTATAGTCTTCGACCTTAGTTCCTTCCCTCGTTTTCAGTCCAAAACACTCATTTCAAAAGCTCAAAACACTATGGTTTCTTCATGATAGTTACTCCAAATTCTCCTCTTTATAACATATCCAAAGATCATCCAAACGCAATCATTATAACTCTCTAAAAATTGGTATGAACAAAACTTGTTCAATTGATTATGTTGAATCTCTTATTATAGATATGTGTACTTTCTCTCAAATGGCTTGTTCCTTATCATTCAATTGCTCAAATTAGCCACTATCATCTCAAGTAAATGATTCTTTGAAGGCTTGAAGCTCATCTTGTTATTGTCTATTTGAGTACTAGTTTTAAACCAAGTTTTGGTTGGAATGCCTCAAGGATATATATCTTTCAAAGTGTGTTTTTGAGAAGTTCTAGATTATTTCGATGTGATTTTTGTTCCAATTTCATTTTAGGATTTTGGTACATCAAAATGAATATCTCAAGGGTTATTTCAAAGTTCGTTTTGTGCCATTTGAATTTAAATTGATTTTGTGTGAAATTTCAAAGTAGAGACTATCCTGCTGGAATTGTTTTGATTCTGCTGCATACCATGTTTTGAAGTAAGTGTTTGAAAACTTCCTAAACTTAGATTTTCATGAAATTTTAGTATGTTCTAATTTCTCGTATTTTCTTCAGATCTGAAAAGTTTTATCCAGTTTGGTTGTAAATTGTAATTTTGATGATTTTTCAAAATAAAGTGTACAAACCTGAAAAAAAAAATGTTATGCAGCCTAGTCTGTTTTGGTTTCTATTTTGACATGCTTCCTTAACCCTAATTTTTATCAAATTTTGACATCTTTAATGTTTCTATGTCCAATTGTGATCTAGAAAGTTTTACATTATTTTGATTTAAACTCAATATTTAGTGAATTTTCAAAGTTAACATGTTCCAATCCAAATGTTTAGCAAAACTGAAATTTTAGTTTTAAATTGATATTTTAAATTTTCTTTATGAGTATAGAGCCGAACCACCTGATTTTAAACATCCCAAATAGTAGAACTATTATAAGAGGGGAATATATTAGTTTTTCCTTAACACTTGGTTCTATGCTTGTTTGGATGTGAGGTTAAAGGAGTAACAATCGGGTCAAACAACTTGTTAAGTGTATTTCGGGGTTTTAGGTCTACGTGCACTAGTAGGACACTCAACTTTTTTTCCTTATTTCCAATAAATTTTAATCAGTAAATTATCTTAACTAGGTGTTCTACTCAGCGTACTTTCGAGGATGAAACCGCACAAGGTTAAGCTAGCTGGACTTGAGGTAGGGTTTCCTGATTTCCCGATTTCCTGATAATTGGGCTATGTCACTTTTAATCTTGGTGATTATATATAGTACTGTCAATATTATTGTTGTATTGCTTAGTGAATACTATTTGATGTTATGTGAATATATTGTTGATGTTTCTCCGTGGATATTATTTGACGTTGAGTGAATGTTATTGTGCATGTGATTAAGTCTGGAATATTATTGTTATTATCTATATTATTATTCTGCAAATATATAAATGATGTTTGCGTTGCATTACATATACATCATAAAGACAGTGGTGTTTGGGGTGTGTGTGTGTGTGTGTCATTTGAGGTATATCTAAGGGGTGGGAGAAGGCCTTAAATATATCTAAGTAAATTAAATGTGGAATATATTCAGGTGACGGGAGCAAAGCTTGAATATATTAAAGTGATGGGAGCAGGGCCTCTAATGAAAAGTGAAAGTTGATAAATTCGTAAACAAAAGAAAAATGGGTTAAGGGACGGATGGGCGCTAGTTCATATTTTAAGGTATTTGGAGCCACAATGGTAAAACACATGGTATGGGACATGCAGGCTTGTTGCCCTAGGATATGAATTAGTGGGATTAGAATGGAGTGAGTTTATGACATCATCGCATATGCAAATTTATTTATCTGGTATGATTACATAATTTATATATCTTGTGTTGGTTAATGCATGACACTTTGATTAACTGTGATAGCTGACCTTGAGTGGTTTGACGGTACTCTACTGGGCATTTGAATGCTCATACCCTAATAGATTGTGCAGGATTAAAGAAGAAGTTTAAGGAAGCGGGTTCAACTAAGCTGCTAGGCTTTTATTTTGTTGTTTTGTGTAATTAATATTTGTAAGTAGTCAACCGTTTGTTAAAGATCTTAGTGTGTAGTTAACTACAAGCTACTGCGACTCTGATTTTGTAATGTTAAGTAAATTTGTATTATTTTGTGGCTCTATTTCTCATCATATCATGGTTGTAGGATTTTATTCTTATGACTATGGTATGACTCACACCATGATTCGGGAATATTCTTTATTTTCGAATCAGGTCGTGACACCCCGGGTGTGGTCCTTTTACTCCGATTGGTTTTGTAGGGAGAAAAAGAAGCGAAGGAGAAGAAGGAATCTTAGGCAAATATTCTTGTGGGACCGAAGTACTCCCACAAATTGGTGTTTTCATTGAGTGCGAAATAATACTCAAAGCATGCTCAAAATCCATTTTCCACACTTTTTTTTTTCCAATCAACCATGGTTGATACAAGACGTACAAAGAGTAACACCACCACGACGGGCCCGTCTCATGGTTTTGTGGTGGAAACCTCGCTGCAACCGCACGGAACCGTGGCTGCCAACACCTTGCAACAGCCTCCTAGCGCTTTGTAGCCACCTCCAGCTGTTGGAATTGCAGAACAACTGTTGCAGAAAGCTGCAGGAATTGCAGAATAGCCACCACATGGTCCCATGACCTTCATAGACTTGTAGCCACAAGCACTGGCTGCCGGAGCTGCTATGCCGTGCCATCCTGCCGTCAAAACACAGCAGCAGCCATACCACTCAACTACCGGATTTGCTGCAAAGCCCCGTGGCTACTTCAACGTCGTCCTAGTCTTGGAGCAAATCCATTCCCTCCCTCCTCTGCAACCACACTTGACGTATGCACCTACATATGCCATTGGGCCCGATGTAAACCTCTCTACCCGACCCGCGCACTCAGGTGGACCTTAAGTCACGGGTTGATCAACTCACACAGAGGGTCGACAATCAAAACAACCTGATTGGCGAGCTACTCAGGCATATCAACTTGAAGCAAGGCCCTAGCCTTGGATCCCAAGTTGGTCAAATAGGGACAAACGAGTAGGGGAGAGAACGAGATCGTGCTGACAAGATGCAGACATCTGCAAGCCATACTCTAAGCCAGTAGACGATCTGTTCGAGGTTAGGTCCAAGGACCAATGTACACGAGAGGCTGGGCCCACAGTCCAATGTCCACGCTCGCTTGGGCCCACAAGGAAGTATCTAATCCAGGCTGGGCCCACAAAGAGCTCGGGTTCGTGAACAACCGCGTGATGAACAGAACAACCGACGCTCACCAACCCGCTCAAGAACCAACACACAGCGACAAGTCGTAGAGGAATCCTCACAAGTTCAATCTCCTAATTTGCCCCATCGGCAGAACAACCACGGGGATCGACCATTTGAAGTTGAGGAGGAAGTTAACTAGCAGCGCTCGAGGCATCGAAGATACTGAACGAGCCACCCGCTTTGTGGGCAGAAGATGTCAAAAGGCTAGTAAATGACTGATTCCAAGGTCTCCAACTTAAAGGAAGCACGGAGGCGGCCCTATGCAGGGAAATTGATCGAGTCGATTGCTCGCCCTTTACCGATGAGGTGGAACAAGCTACACCGCCGAAGCGGTTCACAACGCCATCCATCACTCCTTTCAAATGGGACTCTGATCCTGAGAGCCATTTGAGGCACTTTAAGAGCGCCAATATCTTGTACAAGGTAGACGACACTGTGATGTGCAAGGTGCTCGCGATAACTCTGCAAGGGACAGCTCAAGACTGGTTCCACACTCTACTGTCTACGCCGATAGGCAACTTCATGGAGTTCACCCTCATTTTCACAAAGGAATACACTTCCTACCAGACGAACAGAAAGCATGCAGACCAAATTATCAACCTGTGTAAGAAGCCAGATGAGTCTCTTTGAGACTACCTCAGAAGATTTTAGGCTGAGAAGGTGAACATTGTAGGATGCAATGACCTAATTGCATGTTCAGCTTTCAAGAAGGGCTTGCCAACAAAACACGAGCTATACCGTGAGCTGGCCATAACTCCAAGCCAAACCTTGGCAGAAGTCTTCTCAACGGTAGAGCGCTACGAGCTCTGAGACGATGAGCATATTGCTGCGAAGAAAGCCAGCACGCAAGTTGACCACCCAACAAGTTTGAACACAAAAACCAGGATAAGCGTAGATCATGGCCCCAAGAGCATCTCGGAAATAGAAACCTTCATTGAGTTTTCTATCCCGATCCACCATATCTTGGTACAAGTGAAGGACAAGCCGTGGGTGAAGAGGCCATTACACGGAATTCATCACAAAGAAGGCCATCCAGCAGATTGAGGATAGCGATGCGACTGCTAAGGAATCTCCCCAAAAAGTCATATGGATCAACACCATCCTAGCCGACTCCAAGAAGTTTGGGATGAGCACAAAGGAGCGCAAGAGAAAGATCGTGCAGGCAACTTATGTCTCCCAAGTCACAACTAGTGAGCTAGTTATTGAAGACACGCCCGTCATCAGCTTTCAGAATAAGGACTTGATCGGGCTTAATCTGCCACATAATGACACCCTAGTCATCTGCATCCAAATTAAAAAAGCTGTGATCGAGCAAGTTCACGTGGACGAGGGCAGTGCAGCCAACATCCTGCAACTATCTGTTATCCAACAGATGCGAGCCCAAGACCAACAAACTTGCCAGATCGCTCACCGGCTTCAATGGGGCCACGTCGATCACTATGGGAACAATTGAGCTTGACATCCACACCTCCGGTGGTCTGCACACAAATCTTCATGGTCATCGACAAGGTCTCTCCCTACAACGGAATCTTGGCCCAACCATGGATCACAAGATCGAAGCCGTCACATCTACTCTAAACTAGAAGATCTGCTACTCCATACTTGGGGTGGGATTGGGAAAAGCAATAGTGACCAAGCCATGTCGAGGCGATGCACAGTCCAAGGGGGGGATCGGGAAAAGCAATATTATGTTTATGTTTTATTTTTTATTATGCTTTTTTAGTTTAATGCTTTGGTTGTGGTTTTTTTATTTTTTATGCTTTGGATGTGGTTTGTTTTTTTATGTATGGAATGTTTTTAATAAAAAGGTGTTTTATTGAATGCATGAGTTACAACTAATTTTCAAAATAAAACATTAAAATACAATGAAAATAAAATACATGAATTACAACTAATTTTCAAAATAAAATATTAAAATACAATGAAAATAAAAAACAAGCAGACTAACTTAATGGTTTTGATCATTTAACCAATCCGTGTTGCTAGGTCCATCATCACGAAAAAGTCTTCGTCTCATAACATCCCTTCGTTCTAGCTTCCAAAATTGTTTTGTTTCAGGGGACATATGGCTTGTATCCATGGCCATGATTTCCCGATTCTGCTTCTCAATGTTTTGCTTGCGTACATACTCCCTTTCTTTTACACATTCCACTTGAAATATCTTCTCATCTTCTTGGTTTTTCCTTATTATTTCAAGTCTCATGGCGCTTTGCCTTGCAATTTCCTTGCAAAATTTAGATGAATTACTAGTAGAATTACTCACTCTCTTCGCCTTCGCCGCCTTTCTCCCAATAGACCTCGGCTCCTTTTGGATGGGTGAGTCTTCACTCATCAGGGAATTGAGAGGCGAATCCGATGCCGTTGAATTATGGGGTGGCTTCTCGTTCAACACAACAGTTGGACCCGTGTGAATAATTCTAAAACGTTTGCAATTTTTGACTACCTCCCAACATTCATGATGGTTAAAAGATTTTTTTCCTTGCCCAATAGCACCAAACCATATTTGTGCTTGCACAATCTATTTTTAAAAAAATATTGGAAATACAAGAAACATTAAAAAAAAAATACTGGCAATGCAAGAAACATTAAAAAATATTGGCAATGCAAGAACTATTAACAAAATATTGGGTATTTATGAAATATTAACAAAATATTGACAATGCAAGAAACATTTATAAAAAAATACGCAGACATTAAAATTAATAAAACAAAAATTACAAATAATTTACCTCATTAGTAAGATTTTCCCCGCTTCTACAGTTGTCCATCGCTTTTGCCAAAGCATTTCTTCATTTCCCCAACTCTTTATTGAGAATTTTCCATCTACTACACAATGCCATTTCTGTACGGGTCGAACCCGATCTTTCACAAAATTTGGAATGAATTTTTTTCCACATTTGAAAGAATTTTATCTCATTGCCCGTGACAGGACAATAAGAAATTTGGACCCAACACTCACACAACAAAACATCTTCCATGGTGCTCCATGCCCCAACACCGTCGATAGAAGAAGCCATAAAGATGATAAAGAAAAATAAAACTTGAAAGTTAATAAAATGTTGAGTAAAAAGTGAATAATAGTAGAAGTAGAAGAAAATGTATGAGGATTTGGTGTTGAAAGTGAAGAGTAGTGGTAGGTATTTATAGCCAAAAAAATTACAGTATTTTTTGGTATTTTTTAAAAAAAATTTCAGATTTTTTTTCATATTTTTATAGCAAAAATATTGGCTGCCGTTGGATTGGGGAGAGAATCACGATCGGAGCGCCCAGACGACGCCACGTGTCCTAGAGCCATTGGGCGCGCACAGGGCTAACATCATCAATGACGTCAACGTGTCCGAGTTTTGGATATGGGGCTGGACTTGCCCTCGAGCTAGCCTGACTTCGTGGCCCCCACAAGCAACTCGGGCTAACCCTTGCTGCTGGAGCCCGTTTTTCTCCCAAAACCCCACCAGCCCGAGTCCAAAACTAGCTGCTGGACTTGCTCTTATGATATTATGATATCATTTTTTTTTTTTTTGTCTTCTTGTCTTCAAGCTTTACGATAATCTTTTTCTCTATGTCTCTGCATGTCCAGCATTGCACCTACTTCTTTATAACCAATCTAAAAAACTTATGGTTATATTCTTCAACAAAATATATTTTCTTGTAGCAAATCTATAAGTTGTATGTGAAGTCATTGCTTGCAGTCAAGGTCTTAAATATCGGAGGTATCGGAAGTATCGGAAGTCAAAAAACACGGAAATATCGCAGGAAATATCGGGATATTATCGGTATCGGAAAAATTTGAATAAAAACCACGGAAATTGTAAGAAAAACTTGGAAATTTTTATTGAAACTTTGCAGGATGTTTATTTAGTCAATTATCTATTAGTTTATCACAAAAAATTGGAAAGAAATGCATTGCATGATGGATTTAATTGATTTAAGTTGATTATATAGCGAGCTGGCAAACACCGTAAGTGTAGAAAATATGTAGTAATTAAAGAAAGAAGATTAAACACACCATAATCATTTATATATAATGAATTACTACAATATTTTACACTTTATACATTGCATGGTAAGATACATGAGTGACTTAGTACCACATAGAGTTCCTATGAGGTTCAAAATTTTCACTATCTTCATCATCTCTATGTGTAGAGTAAGTATATTTTGAAGAGTAGTCATCAAATGATAAATCCCCAAAATAGTTTTGCATGTAATTGTTAACATGCCACCCATATGGATCCGAGATTGGTTGACGTTGTCCATAAGCAAAATCATTTGAAGATTGAGTCTCGGATTCTTTCCATGAGTCACTTGATTCCATCCCAACAGGAATGGGATATGAAGGGTAGGGATATGAAGGGTAGGGAAATGGTTGGTTATGAGTATAACCATAGTTACTACTTCCTACTCCAACAGAGTCCGAAGTTATAGATAACGAGTTATCTTCTTGACTTGACAAAGTCCCCTTGCCTCTTTCTCTACGAGTATAGTTCTTCCCTATGGCACCAATTCCTGACTTGTAAAAGCATGTGAGCATGTTGTCGGCTAGACATGCTTTGTTTATTAGCTCAATGAGCTACTTTTGTATTACTCTAGGAGACATGCTTTCCGTAGAGTGCCCAAATCAGTTCAATGAGCTACTTCTCTACATTTTTTGAGTTTCGTATCGGGATATTATCGGGATATTATCGGGATATTATCGGGATATTATCAATAATATCTCGATATATTGACCAAATCATTCATAAAAATGTTGAAAATATCTTTCCGATATTATCGGGATAATATCGGGATAATATCGGGACATTATCGATAAATTGACGATAACACTATGGTTCGTTGTTAAAATATCGGACCCCCAAAAATCAGATATTATCGGGATAATATCGGGGATATTATCGATATTTAGTACCTTGCTTGCAGTTAGCTTGTACTTAGTAGCATGCAATAGTCATCTTCTTAAGTTGTCTGAGAAGTGGAAATTATTTGGGTCTTTGAAATTCAAATTTGTTTTTTATTGCTTGTTTATTTTCATTTTATTGCTTTTATATTGCCCTTCTATTGCCATTTTATTGCTTTGTGGTGGACAGTTAACTTCACTCTTAATAATGTCGAACTCTCTTCCCTCTTAATAATTTTTTTCATTATTAACTTCACTTTGATATGAAAATTATATTTGTAAACTAAAAGAATTTATACTAGAAATTTTGTTGTAGTTGTAAATTTATGCATGGTTGGGTTTTGGTTATGTTTACAGGTTATGAATTTGATTTGGAGTCTTGCT
Source organism: Prunus yedoensis (assembly GCA_005406145.1). Classification (NCBI taxonomy): domain Eukaryota; kingdom Viridiplantae; phylum Streptophyta; class Magnoliopsida; order Rosales; family Rosaceae; genus Prunus; species Prunus yedoensis. Next base: position 10,389 of record BJCG01001321.1, on the reverse strand, counting down.
TGGTTTCATTTCATATTATTGGGTTTGTTTTGGTTGGTTTGGCTTGAGCAGCTGCAAGAGTAAAAGGGATGATGCTTCATGTAAATTCAACCATTAAACATGAGATTATTGTTTTCAAGTTGTTAACTCTTGAGATACTTTGTCGTTTTTTAAGATTACATGAAACAAAAACATGTATTTAATATTATTGTATAGAAGACCATGTAATTATTTTTATGCCATAAATGAAATTTTAGTTCAATTTACTTGAAAATTTTGGGATCTTGAGCAAGGGACGGCAGTCACAGATACGATGGTTTTGAAATATACAAGACGATGATGCAAGAATGGTTAATTTTGATGATATAGGGGTGTAAGAATGTGATTCCATTAAGGACGTCACGTCCTTTTTGTAAATCAAACTCATAGTTGCTTCCCCTGCAAAAAATATAATAATTAAGAAAACCAACCCAAAATCAAGGCTCCACTCCATTGTAGTGTCATGTAGATTATGAAGTGACAATAGACAAGCAATATGAAAGCAATACGAAAGCAATAAAGGAGCAATAAAGTGGCAGTAGACAAGCAATATGAAAGCAATAAAATGGCACTAAACAAGTACCTTATGGATGTCTTTGTAGTCTCTTTCTCACATTATACAATGTTTTAATTGTTGAACTATTACAATATTTAGGTGCTACAGATAATAAATAGTACATAAAAAATCAACACCCATGTATGAAAATTCATCTCATTATAATAATGACCTAAAAAACAATATCAAGTACATTACACAAATGTTCGAAACATATGGCTCCACAAACGTTCTTTTTTTTTTTTTCTGAAAAATGACGATCAATTGCATAGAAAGTTAAGTGGGGATACAATCTTGAATGAAGAGATCCTGAACAAGCTTAGCGGCACCACCAAACCAAATAGTATTTGTCGTAATATCAACTACATCATTTGTGAGTCCTTTATCTTCCATACTCACTAATAAATGAGCTAGTTTTGAAGGTGTTACATCACAATTGTATGTCATAAAAAATTGGACATCATCATTGTCCTCAATCTTTATATGCTTCCACTCATTCGAGGCTACCAAAATTGAGAACTTTAAGCAAACTTTGTCTTTCCTGTTGTTTGTATTATCAATCTTATGCAATCGATTCAACAGTTCAGCAAATGTGATGGTTCGTGGTATTATTATGTCTTTTGAGTCACTCCCTTTGTATTTGCGCATCTTCTTTGAAGTTACCCACTTTCCATTATAGTAAATCAGAATAAAAATTATCTCTATTTCTGAGCATGACAAATTTAGCATTTCATTAATACATGTGAAGCCACCAACAAACCACTGGAATAAAACAGCAATAAAACAACAATCAAACAACAATACAACCACAATACAAAAGCAATACCACAACGGTAAACAAGCAAATCCAAATATGAAATGCAAAAATGCATGTATTCATTTTGCAATCTTCCATAAACAGATTCCAAGAATGTTGTCCGAGCAATTTACCAATTAACGTGCAAGAATACAATTAATATCGCCTCTCTTTTGGGTTGCACATCAAATGTCAATCAACAAAATTCATCAAAAAGTTTGTGACTTTGAAAAGCAAATGCATTGAGTTGGATCATACAGTGTGAAAGAAACTGAAAATAACAAACCCAACGAAAATAAAGCATTATAGGCAGAATAAGATTGCAAATTTCACCAAGAAAATAAACAGGACAAGGGAAAAGAAAGTCGAGCTAAATCAAGGGAAAATTTGTCAAATTAAGAAATATCAAATACGGAATCAGAATAGAGTGCAGATACTGAAAGCGATTAAACAAAAGGTGGATCTGGTGGAATTAGGATTGGTAGGAAAGTAACTGTTGTTGCGTAGCAAACTGTTAAGCCTGGTCGCTTGCTTTCTGACAGCTAAATTCATGACTGAAGGGCCAACTCTGCCCAAATTTTGGTTCTCGACAATGGACTTTGTAAGAGAGAGAGAGAGAGAGAGAACTGCGAGGAGTTGAGAGAGAGCAAAGAGAGAGATGAGAGAGAAAAGAAAAAGTGAGAAAAAGTGATAAGGGCCCAATAAATATGTATTTATAGATAGTATTCCCAAAATGTCCAGCCAAGGATGGGAATTTGATGGTATTTTTGCGGCATTTCCCTAGTATTTTGCTAAATTTTCCTTAGAACATCTCCAATCGATGTGTCAAAAATGTCACATAAACATTTAACGGCTATAAATAACATCTCACATCACTTCAAACCGATGTGTCAAAGCTGATGTGGAATGAAGGCTAGAAATTGAGATGTTATTTTTGACAGCACAAAAGCAAAATGTCAAATGAATATATATATATATTTTTTTTCTTTTCTTTTAATTAAAAATAAATCAACACTAAAATATAATAAAATAATAATTTAATTTGACATATCGGGTGGAGTGTAAAGTCGTGTAAGATATCAAATTGCCATATCAATCATCAAATTTAAATTTGATATTTGGTATTTGACATCTCCCTTGAAGATGCTCTTAATCTTTGATGTTTGACATCTCCAAGACCCTTAAAGATGCTCTAACCCGGAACCCCCAGACTCGTCTTGTCTTCAAACGCTGGCCGTTCGAAATAAAAGACCACTCTTCATCTCTTATCTCTAACTCTTTTACATTTCTTTTTTTTTTCTCTTTTTTTCTTGTTTCTTTGTTCTGGACTTATCTGTACTCGGTACTGACTAGAGAGAGGTTTCTGAAATCTGAATAGGCACACATTCTACAGCAAAGCTCTCTGTCTCTCTGCCATGGCTTCCTCTGCAACTACTCTGTCTCAGAACCCCTTCTCATCCTTCTCTCGGTTCCCACAGACATTGAGAAGAAACCCTCTTCATCTTTTGTCCGTTAAAGCTGTAAAAGCTGCAGAACCTGATAAGACCGAGAAACTCAAACAAGCTAAAACCCAAGAGTCTACAAATGCCACTCAACCTTCAACCCCTACAGCTTCCAAGCCTCCCAAGAAGCCTGTTTATTCCAGTTAGTACCAAGTTTTCTGTAAATTGAATAAATCTCTTATATATATATAGACTTTTGGAGAATTAATTGTGGTTTTGTTTATTTAATAGCTTTTTCTTTGGGGCAGTGAAGAAGGGTCAGATTGTGAGGGTGGAGAAAGAGAAGTATCTTGATAGTGTTAATGTAAGTATATTGATAGTTTGGTTTATATTTTCTTTAATTACTGAGGAAAAAGAGAAAGAAGATGAAAAAATGGATTATATTGTGATCTCATATGTATATGTGCTATTAATTCCACAATAAATTATATATTATTTGCATTTCTTTTTCTTTTCTTTTCCTTGAAAAATGGAGTATACTGAGATGTTTTAAACAATTTCAGTATCTATCTGTTGGGCATCCACCTTATTACAAAGGGTTAGATTATATTTATGAAGACCGCGGTGAGGTAGCCTCTTCATTCTTTAAATTTCACTTAATGTTATTTTTGTTATAGCCAAAGTTAAAGCGCAATTGATTATGGCTCTTGTATCTGAGTCCATACAACATTTTCTTGAGTGAGTGACTAATGGAAACCTTTTCAGGTACTGGATTTACGCATTTTTGAGACTGGTGAATACGCACTCGTAAGGAAACTTACTTATGTCTGGTTTTATGCTTTTTTAGTTCCGTATAATGTGCTAATTCATTTTTCGAAATAAAAAAAATATTCCCCTTACTATGCATTAAGCGATCTCCTCGAATAAAAGTAACATTATTGAATAGATAACTTGTAGGGTGCACTCCGTATTGCAATTGAGTTATTTGAACGGTCTAGTTTGAAATCTCTACTTTATGAATAGGACCGATCTTATGAAAAATTGGTCAAATCGACAACCATTTAACTGTGCAATTTGATGGTAATCCAAATTTGTCTACTTATTATATCACAATTAGATGTCTCAATGAAAACCCTCAGCCAGTTTTGTTCAGGTGTCAATATAGAGAATCCCATCTTAACTAAATGAACACTAACAATTATATTATAGGTAGCATGGGTTGGGGTACCTACTGCGCCAGCATGGCTTCCAACAGAGATGCTTATCAAGGTACTTGTAACTGCCTGCTTCTTAAGCTACAACATAATTTAAAAGTATATACACAAAGAAGATAATCAAGAACTAATCCATCAACTAAAATGGGGTTTTTTTTTTTTGGAGTCATCTGAGGTTTCTACTTAGGATTTTTTCATATTGATCTTGTACTTGCGTTTTGCATTTTCTTGCAGTCAGAGAAACTCGATTATGAGAGACTGTAATGCAATAAGCATGAGACCCAGCATATAGTTATCACCTTCTGCAACTCGTATTGTAATTTTGTAAAGATGATTATAATAGATGTCATTGATCGATCAGGCACACAAAGAACACTATGATTAGGCCAACACGTGATGAGGCCTCATTTGAACTCACACAGTGATTTGATCAAAGAGGAACACGGCAAAGACAACCCGTTTGCCACGAAATCTATTATGTGTGGATTTTGGATTCTCAAAGATTATTGTTTCCGATAATGGAACTCAGTTTGATTGCCACGAATTCATAGCCTTATGTTCAACCCTTGGAATCAGAAATCACTATTCCCCACAGGCCAATGGTCAAGTTTGTTGGAGAACAATCAGAATATAACACGAAAATAAATTCTATAAATATAACAGTAAAATCAATAGAAAATACTAACTGGATGGGTGACAGAGTCCTGCAGAGTTGCAGTGTTCTTTAGACAGTATTTCTCCTCTACCCCTTGTGCTTATATTCGATAGGAGTCTACCCACTAGGATTAAACTATCACAAATCAAAGCCTAAGTATTTGGCTTTGATTTCTAGCGAACAGTGATATATGCTTTCTCTCAAGAAGTGCTTATGTGTGGAGAATGTTAATGCAATTCCAAAAATTTCTATATCATACTGGCTTGGACGAATTGTCATTATATAGAGGTCTAAAACCTCTTCATCCAACAATTGTAATAACTATAACTATTTAAACAGAATTTGAATTTTAGATAATGATATTATCTAAAAACGAATTTCTAATTAATAAAAAAAATATTATTTTAATCACATAGGCCCAAGGCCCAAGGCCATCTTTTGGAGTCAAATTTTCATGTTTCTCCTTTTCATGTGCCCTTCTGTTATCTATCTAATTTCTTGACACATGTCCGTACACTTAACTTCTAACTTAACAAGTAGAATATTTTTCTGAGCAATGCTAAAAGCATATGCACTTCCACACAGGTCGCTCTTTAGCTATGCGAGGGAGAGCTGTGTGTCAAATATTAGGTTTTAGGTTTTTCACGTTCAGCCAGCATCCCCTCCTCAGCCTAACCACGCTCGTTTCATCCACGTTCAGCCGTCGTCGTCACCCCTCCTTGACTTGACAGCATCGAGTCACTTTTCTTCCATGTCGAGTAGCTATTGTTTTTCTTCCACATCGAGTCGTTATCGTTTTTCTTCCACGTCAAGTCACTGTCGTTTTTCTTCCACCTCAAGTCACTGTTGTCACTCCTCTCTTCGACTCTAGGGTGCTGGCCTCGATGTTTTCTCTCTCAAATCCTGGGCGTTGGTATTGTCGTTCTCTTTCTCCTCGGTGCATCGATGTCTCTGGTGGTTGCTTTAGTATGGTGGTTTTCAGCAGGTTTGCTCTGGCTATTGTGCTGATAGGCTCCAAGTCAACAACGATCATGGTGCAAGCTACTTCAATTGGGGTCGGTGATCACAGTGGAGGTGGCTTTCCTCACGCCCCCTTCGTCGTCTGATTTGCGATCTCAACCCTTACTTCCAGGAAAAGACGATCGTTGTCCAGAGATTTGGAGCGGGTGGCTCTTCACCTAGGGTCTACAGCTTTTATCCTCCTTTTCACAGTGTTGGGTTAGGTTTTTGGCCACTAGGGTTGTTGGGTACATCCTTTTATCCATCTTTACGGGTTTGGATGGTTACTTTGGCAATGGAACTGCGAATCTGGGTGATGTTGGTGTCCTTCTTGATAAATCTATGGAGATTGCCCTAGTGAGTCTCCTGGACGCCTTCCTTAATGTGGTTCTTGGAGCATTCGTGGGCTTGGCATCCAACGATTGCTCTTATGCTTGATACCTGTGTTCAAGTTAAGTGGATGGGCTAGTTTTGTTATTATTGCGTGGTGTTTTTCGTTTCTCTCTCGTTCTCCCCTTGACGAATCTTTGATTCTCTACCTGTCTCAAGGACTATGTTTTCATAGGAGGTTTCTTTGTCAATGCTGAGATGATATGGCGTGCTTAGGGGCTTTTTTATTTATTTTCTTTCCTGGCCTGTTTTGGTTAGTCTCTTTTTTTTGTTGCTCCTTTCAAATTTCTCTTCTTTCTCTTCGCCGCCAATTGCTATGGCTGGAGATGGTGTGCTTAGTGGTTGTTTTCTTTCTTCTTGGTGTATTGTGTTCTCTATCGGATGTTCTCGCTATCTTGTGGTTGTACAAAAGACTATGATTGCATAGACTTGTTCTACCATTTTGACATGGGTAGTAGACTTAAAGGACTTGAGAGACCATAGTTTTTGCTTATAAATATTATTACTAGGGACTTTGGGTATATTCCAATCTTTAAGGCTTAACTCATGTATTGACTCAAATTCTATTTGTTCTTCGTTTACTATATATGGGACTCGGCTTAAACTGGCTCTAGAACTGGAAGAAATGGCTGAGTTGGTTCTTAGCGGGTGACTCATACTTACAAGTTTTTTGATTCAAGGCTTTAGACGTAGAAGAACTACAGAAACTCCTATGGTTGACTCAAAGTAATCTATGACTTAAGACTCTCTCTCTCTCTCTCCTCTCTCTCTGCTCATGCCGTAATCGCTCATGCCTCTCCTGGGACTTATCGTTTGGACTCTAGGACTTACTATTTGGGTTGAGAGAAAAGACTCAAGAGGAGCAGATAACTAAGAAACAGACTTAGGGTAGACTGAGGAACTTGCTAACTCAGAAGACTTAAACCAGCCACTTGGACGGGATGAGTTGCAGACCTAGAACTGACTCCTTCAACACTTAACGGCTCTGATACCACTTGGGACGCTAGAGCAGACCTAGAAGGAATAGGACACATTGTTGATGAGTGAAGAGTAGAATATGGGTGAATAAAAATAATGCATGATAAATAGGCATAGGGCTTGGATGCAAAAAATAAAAATATATGAATAAGTTTGACAAAAATCATTTTTAATTTAAACTAATGCATATATATATATATATATGTATTTCAAGCCCAAACCAAGATGAGGCCCAACTTTGCCTTTATTAGGCCCTATCCTATTTATGTTTTTAAAATAGTTGGTGCTTATAAAACCATGAAAGGAACCACTCCCTTCCAATGTGGGACTAAGTAGAGTGAATTTTTCCTATACAAACTCTAATAAAGTTAAAGTTGTCACACTGTCAATTCTATATGATTAAAAGAAAAAACTCAAAGAAAAGCAGTAACTCCCATAGAAGTAAGCATAAAGGGGTGTGATGTATAATTTTACTACCTGAAATTAAATAGTTAAATTCAAGAAAAAAACTTGCAAGCGCACACGGTTAATGCAATATAGCCAAGGCAAGTACAAGGTCATTCCCACAGAGACTGAATAAATTCTCAAGTTGTTGTGAATTATAAACTAATTTAAATCCTAAATTACTCTAGACCCCTAAGTAATAACTTAAAAACTAAATGACTCAACAAAAACTTAATAAGGGAGTTTTGAAAAGTTGGTTTTGAAAGATTTTCTTTAAGAGAACGTTGAAAACAAGAAAATTAAAGGCAAGATAACGAAGAGAAAACCTGAACTAAATAAGTTTGTGAAATTTTTTAAAGAAGCTTACCAAGACAACAATTTCACCACAATTCCTCTTATCCAAACCTTAGCCATGCATACTATCAAATTCCCAAGTTATTTGATGAATAGTTCTCCAAAATTATGATTAACTCTTTTCACAGAAATTAACCACTTCTTCTTACATGCAATTTATCCTTGGCGTGAGGCATAAATATAAACATATAAAAAGACCTTAGGGTTCAATGAGAACTTCACACAATCACACAAAACCCCTATGAGTATGATGTTTACCATAGGCGCATTCATGAATTTAATCACAAGAAGCAAAACTCATATTAGACATGGCGCATACCCTAACATGCATCAAATTACTTAACCAAAAATCTAGATGGTAGCTAAGCATCAAGATCATTAGTTAAAAAAATAAGCACAGTGATTAAATTTCAACAACATGGAAATTCTAATAGCATGAAATACTAAGCTTCGAATAATTAGAAAGGGTTACATTGTGTCTTAGTAAAAGAAAATTAGTTAATCATAATCATGGTAACAAAGCAAAAATAAATCATGGAGAAAGAGATAAGAAAAAACCTTAGAGTTTAGAGGCACGGTCACTCTTCCTTGCTCCATGGTTGAATTTCGAAATTTCTGGTATATCCTTTGAGCACCCGACCTCTACTCCAAAAGAACCTAAAACCTAGTTAGAATGGGCCCAAACAAGTGACCTTACATGAAGACTTGATTTTCAAGTCAGTTCCTAACTAGAAAAGGTAATTAAAACTAAGTTTCCTAAAACCTCCAGGAAACTGCACGTGATCCTCTTTGCGAATGCTATTTGAATACTTTCCTGACCTCAAAAAATTGCATACAACTACTCTTTGGAAAGCTCTAGATGTCTTCTTTTCAGCCATATGTTGTGTGCCTTAATCTGATGTCGTATGAGTGAGTTATGGCCAAAATACCGTTGCTGACTCAGTACTCTCCAGAAATTGGTTTAGGCTGAGTTGTCTGTTTGTACCATATCTGACCCTCCACTCATTCGACGACACGTGGATCTTAGAAACTCACCCAAGCACCCAAGGCCTCGAACAATCGGTATCTGCTACCGATGGCACTGTCTCAATGCAGCAAACAGCCGCTACAAGTCCAACACAGTATGGAATCGGTACCCCCTACCGATTCTGCAGAATCAACCTCGAAGCACCCGCCCGAAATATCTAAGGACTCGTGTCAACCTCTTAGGGCCCTCCCACGAGTCCCACATCGAAAGTGAGTACTAAGAGCATCCAAGACTCCCTTTATAAATAGCCCCCTTCACTACAATACAAGGGTAAGACTTTTCAGCTTGACTTTTACTATATATTGTCAACAGTAAAAGCTCTTAGAAAACAATCTTACTTTGGCATCGGAGGGTCTTAGGCTGGTTCCACACCGGTTCATAGATCTCACGAGTCTTAGCTTCCTTCTATTCAGGATCAGCATCCGAAGACAGGAAGAATCTCCATCTATCACTCAATCGATCTCCTAGATCGTCCACATCTCTTGTAAGTTGCACTCATCTCTATCTGTTCAAGTTTTAGTGCCAACAGATTGGCGCCGTCTGTGGGAATCGCTTATCGATTAACCCATATCTCAAAAAACTCTGAGACCAAAAAATGAATCCATCTTCGGCCCTCCCTGCCGATAGCCCCATCATCGGCCTCGGCGGTGAGCCAAGTCTGGCTCCCTTACTTCAGACACCGCGGCCAGAGGCGCCTGCTCGGCCAACCACTCTGGAAGCTCGCATGGAGACCCTTCAGCGGGAAATGGCAGGATGCAGGAGCACAACAACATCCTCGCCTCTAAACTTGATGACACCCAGAAGCAACTGCATGATCAGCAAACGCAGTCAACCCAACTGCAGCACAGTCTGGAACGAACCATGCATCTTCGGCAGGAAAAGTCAGTTAAGAGCGTACGGAAACCTAGCGCTCAAGATAAAGGGAAACAGCAAGCCGCAGACAAACCAACTGCCTCCCGAAGACTGTTCGTGCCCTCCCCCAAGGAGCGCCATCCAGAATATCAAGTCTACTCCGATTGTCGCGATAGGATCAACGAACAACGCAGGGAACGGCAGCCCTCACCCATCCAGATCCGAGCAAAACTCCGCGATCGGCAGTTAGAGGCACTTGGACCAAAGTCCCCCTTACGCCAACGGTATGGCGCAGTCGGCCTGGAGGAAACAGATGAATCAGAATACGTCCCAACCTCAACAGGAACCACTAGCTCCTACCGATCGCCAGGACCCAAAGGGGCACCACAGCCATAGATCGAACAGAGAAAACGATCAGCATGCCGAAGGTTATCGGAGAAGCCCAAGCCGAACGGCAGGTCAGGAGACTCAGGGCCACCACACTGGTCGGCGTACGGAGAAGGAAACAAGGGAGCCTTTCGGCAACGATCTCCCCTCTACCGATCCTACCATCCGTCTCCTCCTCTAGAAGATGAACCGCATTGAGGAAGAACAGAATCAGGCTCGGACACCGACTTGGGGAACGGTAGCCAGGACCGTTCACCAATCGCATCCGAACTTTCAG
>BJCG01001320.1:0-46078 GCA_005406145.1 Prunus yedoensis | reverse complement strand
TCACAAACGAGTTATTGCATACCTTGCAGGCTTCTCCAAAACAGAACGAATTGCCACAGGGAGCAATTGTTGCATTAAGGTATGACAATCATGTGATTTAAGGCCAAGAAGTCTTGAATCTTGTAAAGATACAAGATTTTTTATATTTGAAGAATAACCTTCAGGGACCTTCATACCATAGAAAGAATTGCAAACCGCTCTCTTCTCTGCTCTTGACAAATTCCAAGGCCCTGGAGGCAAACGAGTACTTCTTTCTCCATACTCGGGTTGCAAATCAGTTTTGACCCCCATGTTCAATAAATCTAACCGAGCAGCAATCCCATCTTTATTTTTTCCAGGGATCTCCACAATGTACCAATGATACTATCACAAACATTCTTCTCAATGTGCATAACATCTAGGACATGCCTCACTGGAAGGTATTTCCAATACTCAAGATCAAAGAATTTTGACTTCTTCTTCCAACAAACTGTCACCATCATTTTCACCTCCACCTCCCCCTTTTTTCGAGCCCCATATGTAATTAATATCTTCAACCATATGCAGCACTTCTTCTCCCGTTAATGGCTCCAGAGGCGTGCCATATTCAGGTTTCCCATTAAAAGCTGCACGTTGCCTCCTATATGGATGATTGATTGGTAACCATTTTCTATGCCCAATGTAACAAATTTTGTGGCCATTTTTCAACCTGTGACTAGGTGTATCATCGCCGCATATTGGACAAGCTTTATATCCTTTAACAACACAACCAGATAAGTTTCCATAGGCGGGAAAATCATTAATGGTCCACAGTAATGCAGCTCTGAGTGTAAATATTCTCCTATGTGTGCATCATACACTCCTCTAATCCCATCCCACAAAGATTTTAAATCATCAATCAAAGGCTCCAAGTAGACGTCTATATCATTTCCGGGTTGTTTAGGACCGGAATCAATAAAGTCAACATCATGAACTTTCGTTTCATGCACAGCCATGGTGGGAGATTATATGTAACTAAGATAACTGGCCAGCAACTATATCTGCTACTTAGAGAACTGTGGGGATTGAATCCATCAGATGAAAGAGCCAATCTCAAGTTTCTCGGCTCATTACCAAACTCGGGCCATTTATCATCAACAAGTTTCCAAGACGGGGAATCCGCCGGATGAGACATCTGACCGTCAATTGATTTTCTAGCAGCATGCCAAGTCAAATTCTTAGCTGTCTCATGTGATTGAAACATCCTTTTAAACCTTGGAATTGGAGGAAAATACCACAACACCTTCGCTGCCACACCCTCTTTCAAGAATCCATCTTTGGTTTCCTTCCACCTTGAGATACCACAAGTAGGACAATTAGTTGAATCTTCATACTCCTTCCTATACAAGATGCAATCATTGGGGCATGCGTGGATTTTCTCATAACTCAGCCCCAATGCACACAAAGTTTTTTGCCTCATACATAGAGGCCGGTATTGTATTTCCTTCTGGAAGCAACTCGCCCTGAAGTATCAATAATTCTGTAAAACATACATCACTCATCCCATGTTTTGCCTTCAAATTATACAACTTCACTAATGCCGATAACTTGGTGTACTTTCTACAACCAGGGTACAATGGTTGATCTCCATCCCCAATCACATTAGCAAACTCATAAGGATCGGATCCAAAATCACCAAAATCATTATCATCCATCTCTATTTCTTCAGACACAAAACTGTACCTACTATGGTCATCATCTTCTTCAACATTTCTACTAGCATTAGTAGTTGGTTCCCAAGGTTCTCCATGAAATGTCCAATTCTTATAGCTTTGGTCAACTCCATTAAAGTATAAGTGATCCCTTATAATTTCAAACCCCAAACCAATTTCAAATTCGCACATTTAACACATGCAACGGATATGTGTTGTAGTTAGAAGATTTTCTACAGAAATTGCAAAAATGCTTCCACCCCTAACTCAATGCCTTCGATCTTCTATCGAGTGCATCCATGACTTATCCATCTCCGACACTATATCCTATTATCTATAATAAGGTGAAAAGACAAGCAATGACTATCACTATAGCAGATTATATAAGGTTTTAAAATCAAATAATATAGTATACAGACGACGGTTTTTAAACAACAACAGACGTATTACACATATATAGACGACGGGTTTTAAAAAACATCGTCTAATGCTAGCAAGAAACAGACGCCAGCGAACTTGAACCACGACGGTAGTTAAAAAAACCGTCGTGGTATATATTTACATAAAAAAGATATCGAAATCCCAGTTATTTTCAAGAACCCAAATATATTCAGAACAACACATATACATTAATTTTTATGTTGGGTATTAAGAACACGTATACTAAGCACGAAACCAACATATACTAAGCATGAACCATTAAATTCCATTCCCGATTCATAATAACAGAGAGTGATTAAAAGATCCGACAACATTAAATCCATTCCCGATTCATGAAAACATTAAACATTAAATCCATTAACCCATACCATGGACAACATTAAAAAATCACAAAACCCTTTACCACAGAACTGAATATCATTCAATGAATTTACAAGCATGAGATTAGGGTTTGTACTTACAGGTAGGCAGAGCTCACAGATTATGGCCAACTTGGATTCGATGGAGTTGTAAACTTGGCCAACTTGGATTCGACGGAGAGCCCAACTTTGAATTAGAGTTGAAGTGAGAGAGCGGAGCTCAATGTTTTAGGTCACAGACTATGGCCAACTTGGTTCAGGGTTACAAGTATAAGAGTTAGAGTGAATCTGAAAATTTTAGGTCGAAGGTGAAATTTTTAGACAGTGCGCTTTTTAAAAAACATCGACGGAAACAAAACAAAAACCGTCGTTAAAAGTTCAAGCTAAACATGACGCTTATTTAAAAAATGACGTCGTTGTAAATATCCTTACGACGCAAAACCAAACTACCGTCGTTAAACCCTAATAGACAAATATACCCTAAATCCTAATAAATAAACCACAATTATATATATATATTTTTTAAAAATAATTTTTCAAAAGGGATTAGGTTTTATGGCCTAAAATATCTCGTCTATAAAACCCTAAACCCTAATCCCTTTTCTAAATTTATATAAACCCTAAACCCTAAACCATGAAAGTATAAGTGATGTTGTGACTCATGAAAACATTTCTCTTTTGGTGGTAATTTTAAATTTGTATAACCCAAACTTAATTTTTTAAAATAACTCCAAAAATGCAACGTCAACTCCTATGAAGTCATATGACTTCATAGGAGTTGATGTTGCATTTTTTGGAGTTATTTTAAATTTATTATGAATATTTCGAATTAAATAGAATAAAATATTATTAATAAACCCACAAACCACGTCGGCGTTAATAAATTAACGACGTTGTAAATTATAATAAACGACTTAATTTTAAAATAAACGTCGTTTAAAGATAAAACCATGGCCATTTTTACACAGAAAACGACGTACAAACAATTTTCCACGACCTAAACTCTTAAAAACCTCGCCGTCTAATGTCAAGAAAACAACGTCGTCTATATAACCAATAGCGTCGTTTGAAATATATTGTACGTCGCTTTTTTTAAAAAAATGACGTTGTTATGTGTGTACAACGTCATTTTAAAGAAACCACGGTTTAGAAATGCGCTATTCGTAAATCATCAATGGAAAACAAAACAACCGTCGTTAAAAATATAAATGAACATGACGCTTATTACATCTATACCATAAACCCTAAACCCTAAATCCTAAACCCTAAACCCTAAACCATAAAATATAAACCCTAATTATATATATATTTTTAAATAATTATAGAAAGGGTTTATGGTTTTACGGCCTAATATATATTAACCATAAACCCTAAACCCCAAAAATAAACCTTATCCCCTTAAACGCTAAACCCTAAACCATTAAAGTATAAGTGATGTTGTGACTCATGAAAATATTTTTCTTTTTGGTGGTAATTTTAAATTTGTATAACTCAAACTTAATTTTTTAAAGCTTAAGGGGGAAGAAAATATCTCAATGACTTCATAGGAGTGACGTTGCATTTTTTGGATTTATTTTAAATTTATTATGAATATTTCGAATTAAATAGAATAAAATATTATTAATAAAACCCACAAACCACGTTGGCGTTAATAAATTAACGACGTTTTTAAATTATAATAAATGACTTAATTTTAAAACAAACGTCGTTTAAAGTTAAAACCATGGCCATTTTTACACAGAAAACGACGTACACACTATTTTCCACGACCTAAACTCTTAACTTCTCACCGTCTAATACAAGAATACAACGTCGTCTATAGAACCAAAAGCGTCGTTTGAAAAATATTTTACGTCGCTTTTTAAAAAACTGTGACGTTGTTATGTGTGTACACGTCTTTTTAAAAAACTACGGTTTTTCACAACATGAAAACCTCAACAAATTTACAGGGAGGTTGACGGTGCATTTTTTGGTTATATTTTAAATTTATTTTGAATATTTTGAATTTTGATAGATATAAAGACGACGGTATTCTATATAATTATGTCGTTGCAAGTGTGATTACACGTCGGTCACACAATTTCCGTTTTTTAAAAATAATGAAAACCTATTTGAAATTCATAAGGAAAAAAAGAATGTTTAAGAATGTTTATGTCTAATTCTAACCAATTTTGTACAAAAACTTGTCTAATTCTAACAAAATTTGTACATTTTATAAAAATGTTTAAGTATGCTAAAATTCCTCTACTCCATATGAACACAAACAAACTCTGCCCATTCTTTCCTAACTTCTTCAATGGCAGCTTGGGGGTATGGCGCTTGATCCTTTCCCTTAGCAAACTGCAGTCCATAAACAAAGATTAATCTCACAGACGACGCTATTTTTCATTTACCGACGTAGTATATATATTCAACGACGGTATTTTTAATTTACCGTCGTTGATAATATAAAAACCCACATAAAAATAAATCTGAAAATTTTCTTCTTACCATCTTCTCAAATTCCAGGGAAGGATCCAAGATGATGTCTCTCATAAAGCGCATCACATAATACCCGCATTCTACACTGCTTGGTTGCTTTGGAGTGCCGGGCAGAGTTTTCCAAAGAGGTGCTTTACGGCCTACTCTGCCTATATGTGAATTATACATTTTTAAAGCACTGTTCACTATGTTTTTCCCCTCCTCATCCACAACTCGATTGCCAGGCAGTGGATCCAGAAAATAGACGGTCTCCTTCTTTGCTCTCACAATGATCAAGACCCAATGACAGCTGCACAAAATAAATATAAAGGTAAATAGGTTTTATATGCAGAGCATCATACAACAAAATACTGTTTTTTGTTTGGAGACTAACCCTGGATTGTAAGGCATCAAGAAAATCTGTTCACCCTCTGTTTTTTAAGTCGACTGAATCGATACGTGATCTTCAGTTAATGACCCAGCGTCGGCACTAACTAGAGCAGGGTCTATAAGCCAACCATATTTACCATATTTGCAGCTTTCAAATGATCAAATAGGCACCCTAAATATATGAATTGAAACCATGAGTGTTTTTTTTTTTTCAACATAAAGGAGAGTGTCAAATGAATATTTGATAAGGACAAACCTCATATATACTGCAACTACAGTAGCCTAATTTCCTCCATGGCAGCAAATTGGGTAATATCTTCATGCAAGACGAAGGTATTACGATCTATGCCAAACACCTCCTTCTCAATAGTAAAGGTCATAGCCTTCCCCTGAGGCTTTAGTGTCGATTCCACATAACTACAAAGGGATTGTAAAGAAGATGGCAACTCCAGCTTTGAATAATCTGGTACTACAGTATCCTGTTTGAGAAATAAAGCAACATAAAGTGACGTGGTAAATAAATAAATACGACGGTTTAAATAACAAACCGTCGTGTGAAAATAAATTACACGACGGGGAAAAAACTACCGTTGTAATGAATACTTTATTACGTCGTTTAAATAAAACCGACGTCTAAATCAAATGCAAAATTCATAATTAATGAATTTACCTTTTCAATTTGCTTTTCCTCCAACACTGGATTGCTGTTTTAATAAATAAGAGATATATATATAAGAAGGCTTGTACAACAATTTAAACATTCAATTAAATAAAAAATGCCGTGGAAATTTAAAACAAACGACGGTTTAAAAAAAATATAGACGTCTGAAAATTGAAAAACAAATGAAAAGGCAAAGTTATGAGAATTTACCTTTTCATCTTTCTTTCTTCAATCTTTTCTACATCCCAGATTTCTGTTATAAGAAATAAAGAAATATATATAAGACATTGTACAAAAGGAAAAAAAATTAAAAAGTAAAACATTAAATTAAACCGTCGTGGTACTGAATAACAAACGACGGTATGTAAGAATTACAGACGTCTAAATTTAATTAAACGACGGTAAATAATAAACGTCGTGGTAATTCATATATTACGACGGTTTGTAAGATTGTACAACAATTTAAACATTCAATTAAATAAAAACTGCCGTGGAAATTTAAAACCAACGACGGTTTAAAGAAAATATAGACGTCTGAAAATTGAAAAACAAATGAAAAAGGCAAAGTTATGAGAATTTACCTTTTCATCTTTCTTTTCTTCTATCTTTTCTACATCTTTTCTACTGTCTTTTCTACAATCTTTTCTACTGTCTTTTCTACATCGCCGGATTTCTGTTATAAGAAATAAGAAATATATATAAGATATGTACAAAAAGTAAAAAATTAAATTCAATCGTCGTGGTAATATATAACAGACGACGGTTTGTAATAATTACAGATGTATAAAATTCATTAAACGACGATAAATAATAACGTCGTGGTAATTCATTCATTACGACGGTAATGAGAATTGAAAAAAAAATGAAAAAGGCCAAGTTATGAGAATTTACCTGTTCAACTATCTCAAGTATCTTTCCTTCTACTCTCTTTTCTACTTCCCCAGATTTTGTTTTAAGAAATAAAGAAATATATAAATGACATTGTACAAAATTAAAAATAAGTAAATAAACCGTCGTGGTAAACATTAACAGAAGGACGTTATGTAATAATTACCGACGTCTAAAAACATCAACAACGGTTTAATAAAAAAATGCGTCGTGGTATAACTTTAACACGGCGGTAAATATAAACAGAGAAACAGAGAATTCAAAGCTCAAAGACGTTACCATTTCTTCCTGCTTTTCCCCATTCTTGGTAGTTATCCTCCTCAAAATTGTAGGGCTCTAACCTCAAGTGCCCCAGAGCAGCTTGCTTTGTCCGACATTGGATTTTTGGGACTTTGCCCTTGGATTTGGGACATTGTAATTGTATTCAGTTTCAGCAGGCTTGGATCAAAATTGGGGATGATGTTGGAAAGCTGACCTCAGCAATTTTCCCTCTCAGCTTCTACCAATTGCTTGGTCCTATCCTCCATCTTTAAACTCTCATTCCCTCTTCCTGATCTAGCCTGCCATTTTCAAAGTCTCTTCTTGAAGGACAAGTCTTACACTTTCCTTCAATTGATCGGCAAACTTATACTTCTGTTGTCTAAGTAAATTGAAGTATTGCTTAGGGGAAAATCCCAGTCCCTCTACCCCTCTAACTCTTCCTGGATGCTCGGGACCCAAAGCTAATGTCAAACATCATTGGTTCCTGATAGAGAAAGAGTGCCTTCAGACACTTGCTTTTGCAAATCATCCTAACTAAAAGACATAATAAAAAGTCAGAATAAGGAAACAAACGACGGTTATTTATAAAAAATCGACGTAATATAATATTTCACACACGACTCAATAACATAACAATCAACGTAATATAACATTTCAACCGACGCTACCTAAATACCGACGTTATTAATTTATTAACACGACGTCATAATAAACCACCGACGTCTTATATATAATTACAAAAAACAGAGTAGTGATTCCAGATTCAGACCTTTAACGACGCGTTTTAAAATATTTCGACGTAGTAATAGTTTTCACACGACGCAAAAATATAACAGCAGACGTAATAAAATTTTTAAAACAGAGTGAGTAGGCTTACATTAATTTTGCTTTCTCTGCAGCCTTTGGATCCGGGGTGTTACCATGTTTGTCTCTACTCTAGCTTTTTTCATAAGGTAGATCGATCAATATCTACCCAGGCATGATTTCCTTCAATTGCTCCTTAAAACCAACATATCCTTTTCGAGACAATCGATGATTGTACTCAAGTTTCTCCCTCCTCTGTGATGTTCTTCATGCACAGCCTCAAATTTTTCAGATAACCTTGAAGCTACAAAGGCATCCCATTGAGCTTTCTCTATGAATTTGTATGTTTCAGGGTGTGCCTTAATTTCTCCTTCTCCTTGATGAATGGAAGGATATGAACCCTCGTTAGTGTAGACTTGAAATCCTTCCATTTTCTTGGCGGCAGAAGATAGCACCGTTCTTGCCCCCTTGACCAACCACAAAAGCATGTCAACGGCTTCCCAAATCTGCTCTTTTATTTCCTTGGATATTTGAACCCATTTCTTGTCCACAAGTGGGACTCTGGAGCGTGCCAACACACCAATGTAGGACTTGCATCTCACTATGTGCAAGGCCACATGGTTTCCCTTCTTCATTGTACTCAACAACAGGCTTGATTTTCTGAAATTTTCTCTTCACAACAAGGGGCATTGTGCTCATACCCGACCTGACTTTGGCTCCTCAGAAATAGTTGTCGTGCTGGCTGGTTCTGTCTTAGAAGATGAAACAAACTATCATCTTCTTCGAGGACTTGGCTTAGGATTTACAACTCTAAGCTCCTTATATTCATTTTTTTTCAACCCAGACTCCTTACTTGGGATTGAGAACCATGGTTACAGACAAATCGAACCTGCAAGTGAAAATATATCAGTGGAAATTAAGAAAAAACAAGACGATTAGTTATAAACTACAACGTATTATAATATTTCAAACGACGTAAGAACAAAACAATCGACGTAATAATAAATTTTCACGACGGTAATTAACCACCGACGTGATAAAATATTACAACGACATCAATAATAAACAACCGACGTCTTATGATATAAGCACAAAAAACAGAGTATTAAATATTACAACGATGTTAATAATAAAAATTCGCCGTGGTATTGAAAATAAAACGACGTAAATATTAATATACCGTCGTCTATACCACAAAAACAAATTAGGAAAAATGTAAAATATTTTTAACAGAAAAATAATTAAAAAGATTTTCGAAACAAAAACCATTGTTCAGAGAAATCAAACCTGCGATGAATATATCCTTAAAAATCAAATACAAAAAAAGAATATCATTTTAAAAACAACGAAGAACACTTTCACACGACGCTAGGGTGACTGACGAACCGTCGTGGTCTATAAATCTAACCACGTAAATAACAAGCCACCGTCGTCTTATTTATTGAAGTAAAAGAACCAGAGTAGTGTTTCAAACTTGGAAACTTTCCGTCTTTGTCTGCAAATTTTATCAAACTTGGAAAGAAAAAATGTAAAAAGATTGAAAAAACGAAAATGATATGCGCATGCAAACAGGAACAAAAATCCTTCCAGAAATGCTTACCCTTTGCTTGCAATGAAAGCTTTCTCCTGGAGTTTGGTGTTTCAGTTCAGAGATGAAGACGAAGAGGAGAGGAAGATGAAAAGTTTTCTCTCGGAGATAAGCTTGAAAGTTGGAACAGTTCTTTGAAAATGAAAAATGAGAGAAGCTTGAAAGTTTTTCTCGGGTTTGGAAACAGTACAAGTATGGGTCAGGAAGGCGAAAAGTTTTAAAATAATAAAAACCGTTTTATAAAAACGACGCTATTAATAGTATGCGCCCTAGTATGAAACATTATACGGCGCTAGTGTTAACACTGCCTTATAATATTACTTTACACGACGCTATGTTTTAATGAAACGACGTTGTTAAATCGAATTACACGACGCATTTTTCTTCAAAAAGATGAATCGTCATTTTCCAATTTAACCCAATGACCTTATATTCAATAATAACGAAGTGAAAAATTAATACCATGTCGTTTTAATTACTCATACCGACGTGTAAGTTTTTTAATTACATAATAAATTAATTTTCCAAAAAAATACAACGTCGGTTTTATATAGCGTCGTTGTTAATTTATTTATATGACCTTATTTTAATTTTAAACGACGTTTATGTTATCATATAAACGTCGATAATTTAAAAAAAACCGACGTGGTATATAAGATTTGTTTATAAATAATACAAATTTATAAATAAACCCAATCCTAGACATGTATTTATAAAAAACCCAAAACACTATTTAAACATAGAACACACCCAAAATCACCCAAAATCAACAATTGTTATATTTTTGGTGTGTTTATAAATGAGTTTTGAGTATGTGTAATTATTGGGTTTTGGGTGTGTTTATAAAGTGTTTTGTGGTGTGGGTTTTTATATTTCCACCTCATTTTGGGTGTTTTAGTGAAACTCCCTATAAATAATGGTTTTCTGTCTCTTCTGTCGTCTTCATATTTTCAATTAGGGTTTCATCACTTTTCTCACCTCTCTGGAGGCCACATCACCTCTCTGTCTCACCTCGCTTCATTTTTCAGTTTGGATGTTGATGTGTGGGTATCTGAAAGACACAAACACGCACACATCATCTAAAAAATTGTCTTCTGCACAGAAAGAGAACATGGTCTGCATCAGCCCTCTTTCTCAGCTCCTCCATGATGGGGTTCTCTGGGTTGATCTCCATGGTCTTCTTGCTCGACATGTACCCCAACCGCTCTGTGATCCTCAAGGCCTGAGCCTTCATGATTCTTTCCATGTTGGCAGTCCAGCACGGTCAGACGGTCAGACACCACAACCTTCTCCACTCTGTCACCCAAAACATCCTTCACAACCTTGCAGAGTCCCTCAAACTTCTCCTTCAACTCTTCCTTCTTCTTTGCCTCGTCTTCACTCTCATCAAGCTTGAGAACCTTCCTTGGCGGCTGAGACAAGCTTCTTGCCCTCAAACTCCTTGTGAGAGTAATTGGCACATCATCCACTTCTAAACATTTCCTTTGTTCATTCTGGTTCGATTATGATGAGGAACAATGGTAAAAAAAACGAATAACGGTTCGATTATGATGAGGAACAGAGTTCATTCTGGTAATGATAGACGAATAATGGTAAAAAATTTGTTCGTCGTTAATTTAACAAACTGTCGTGGTTAGTACAATTATGCGACAGTAGAGTTATGGATACCGTCGTAGTATAGTATAATTAAAAAGTCGATAAATTTATATTTACAGTCGTGGTAACTTAATTTAAATCGGTGATTTTTTTTTGTAATTAACCGTCGTAGATTCCTTTGAATTTATGCGTCGCTGACTAAGAAAATTGGGTCGTGTTTATTAATTAATTAACACGGCGTCTTATTTTTATATCGTCGTCTTTACTTTCTACGGCGGTGATTTCATAGATGCAGTCGTTGTTTTTAGGTTCAGATTTTAACTCTGAAAAATACCTTTGTAATAAGACGACGCTTTTTTAATTTGGTGCGTCATGGTTAAAAATATGTTTACGTGTACCGGTTTTTTGGTGTGTAAAGTATGTTTCTACGACGGGTTTATATTATCGTCGTCTTTTAAAAAACAACGACGGTTTTTTGATCTACCGTCGTTGTTTACTGGTCGTCTTTTGCCCTTTTTGTAGTAGTGATTTGATTTTAAAGAAGTTGGAATTGGTAACCAACTTATAAAATCATACCAAGTAATGAAGTTGGTTGAGCATTAAGATTACAAACAATATCAACCTATGGAGTTGTCAACACTGGGAATTAGACAAAGTCTATGATTGTGAAAAGAATAGAATTCCAATCAGAAGTTGTCAATTGGAACTCAAAGAGTAGAAGGAGATTGATTAAAGTCTTATCTTTGGTCAGCTATGAGACACTTTGGCAAGGTGTTTGAGTTGAGAGTATTTGAAGTTTGTTCAAATTGGTTGTTTGTTCGTGAGATTGGTCGTCCCTCGAGCTTTTGGTATGTAATGATCTAGATGTATAATGTTGGTGTGCAGGAAAATATGGTTTCTAAAGTAAAGCTGATGATTGATGAGGATCAAAAGTTCCAACTGATGATTATGTCACTCGATGTGTATATTATCCGGGAATCCTTCAACTTTCTTTTCAATGAAGTAGCTACATGTGTTGCGGTTGCTTGATGATGGTTGTCATTTACCAATCTCAAATCACATTCATGGCCAGCTGTACACTTCACAATCATGAAGTTGTATTCTCCAATTCTCGATGCTCGGACCCGCCATAGGCATGGACGTTGACAACAACCACAAGCAACCTCTTAGTGCAAAAGAATTGCACCTTAAATTCAAAGTGGCCTCCTAATACCGTCAATTGTAACTTGGTCAACAAGGCTCCCTTACTAGAGAAAATTTGCCTAACTTTAATTTTCGGATTCCAATGACTTTGCGAATACCCTGTATCCAAATATGCTTCTCCATCACTTACACCAATCACATTGTACTGGTTGTGTTTACCCATTTGACTCAAATAATGTTCACAAGTGGGTTCAGATTCTGCACCTAAACGCATTATTGGCAATTGGGCTGATGTGTCCAAGTGGCCCAAAATAGAAAGGACAGAGTACACTAACACTCCATTTGTTTCAGTACTATTATCACCACCATGCATCTCCCCCACCTCGCTAAAATCAATCATGTCTATAAAATCTATCCCAACATCACCTCCAACATCAATAACATTTGTATTATTCCGAGTTACTTCATTGCTTTCAACAATGGCAACTGAAGAACGACCCATCCAACTATTATCTGTCATCATATGCATACTATCAACTACATCATCTGTCAGTCCCCTATCTTTTATACTCACGAGTAAGGGAGCTAGCTTTGAAGGTGTTACCTCACAATTGTACTTCATAAAAAATTGGACATCATCATTGTCCTCAATCTTTATGCGCTTCCACTCATTCGAGACTACCAAAACTAAAAACTTTAAGCAAACCTTGTCTTCCCTGTTGTTTGTATTACCAATCTTATGCACACGATTCAACAGTTCAACAAATGTGATGGTCCGTGGTACTATTATGCCTTTTGAGTCACCCCCTTCGTATTTGCACATCTTCTTTGAGGTTACCTATTTTCTATTGTAGCAAACCAGAATAACAATTGTCTCCATTTCTGACCATGACTAAACAACATTTCATTAACACATGTGAAGCCACAAGCAAGTCATTGCAATAAAACCAAGGTCTTAAATATCGATAGTTTCGGAAATATCGGTTGTTCAAAAACACGGAAATATCGATGGAAATATCGGGAAAATATCGATATCGATAAAAATTGAATAAAAACCATGGAAATTATGATAAATACATGGAAATTTTCAATGAAACTTTAGTAGAAGTTTATTTAGTCAATCATCTATTATTTTGACACAAAAAATTGGAAGGAAATGCATTGTATAGTGGGTTTGAGTGATTTAAGTTGATTATATTGCGAGCTGACAAACTCGGTGACTTAGAAAATCTGAAGTAATTAATGAAAGATAATTAAACAACCCCTAGTAATTTATTTATCATTTTTTTAGTACAATATTTTACACTTTATAAATTGCATGGTAAGATACATGAGTAACCTTATTTCAATGGACATGGTACACATTCTTATATTTATTATTTATAAAAAATTGAAAAATAATTAAAGATGTAAACCAACTTTTTAAGACGAAACAATGCAAAAAAAATAAAATAATAAAACACACCAAACTTATTCCAATTAATAAAAATATCATTCAATAAATCAAGCTCAAATATGTATTATGTAAATCATAAATTTTATCACAATAATAACACTAACTCAAATAATAAATAAACTCACCCAAAAATAACCCAAATAACAAAATACCTTGAATATTACAAAAAAAAAAAAAGGAACACAATGGGTGTTGAACCATTGACCTCAAAGTCCTTTTCAATCACAAACCACTATGGTAAATGATATTTTTATATTATTGATGTTATACTTTTAATATTTATAGGTGTACAGTGTACCCAACAGAATTAAAAAATATTTAAAAAAAACCCTAACAAATATCTTCCTTTTTATTAAAATTTCTTTCTTCTCCCTCTCAGCCGCCTTCTTCTTCCTACACCTCTCTCTATCTTTTCTTTTCCCTATGGTTTCTTCTTCCTCCCTGTTTCTTCTCCCTAAACCACGCCTTCTCTGCAACTCTCCCATGGCTGTCACCACCACCAAGCCCTCCCCTCTCTCTTCCTCTCTCTCCAAACCCACACCCCTCCCTCTAACCCACAAAAACTCTCCTTCTTTCTCCCCCAAAACCCCCCCTAAACCCTCTTTCCCTCTCAAAACCTCCTCTCTGACATACCCACAAAGCTTCCTCCTTCACCCTCCACTCCAAAAACCCAATTTCCAAGTTTTTCCAAGCAAACAAACAAAACCCAGATGGCGAGTATCGATTTTATCGATAATCTCGATAATATCGAGATATTAAAACGGTTTGTGTGTTGATGTTGCTCGATAATATTGGGATCGACATATCGGTGATATTTTCGGCGACAATTTCGATATTGGACGAAATATGCTTGGGTTGTTCCCAGAATATCGATGGGCAAAAAAAATGATATTATCGCCGATATTTCGGTGATAGTATCGATTTTTTAGACACTGAATAAAACCACAATAAACAGGTAATACAAGATCAATACAACACTACAATAGCAATACAACAGCAATACAACAACAATAAAACAACAGTAAACAAGGATTCATCAAAATCAAACTATACAAATTACTACATCAAATGGAAAATCTCAAGTTTCAAGATTCACATATCCAGAGCAATCTAAATTCATTTGGTAAAAACCTAAATGGATGAACATGAAGATTCAAAACACATAACCCAAAGGAATCAAAATAAAACCAATTTCACAGAAACTCACAGAGATTAAGAAAATGACCATCAAGACTACCTATTGGAGGTCGGCGATGGAGTTGAGCTTCAAGGTTGCAAGCAATTGTGACCTTAGGCGATTCGGAAGACATACCTACAAGATGGGGTCGAGGAGGGGTTTCGCAATTGAAAACAGAGAGATGAGAGGATGAAATAGGTTTTGCGGAGCAATCGGCAGAGAGCGCTAAGAGAGGAAGAGCTACGCGAGCAAGAGAGAGAGAGAGAGAACAAAAACTGACCAAAAGTTTTTGTGGCCGATAAACGGGCAAAAAATATGTATTTATAGGTTATATTTGCAAAATGTGTAGATAAAAGTGGTATTTGCAGACAAAGTTTGGATTGCAATGACATTCAGCGCTATTTCCCATCTTAAAAATGGCACAGAAATTGTTAAAACGCCCCTGTTTAATAAAAATGCTTTATCACTGTTAATACCTTGCACAAAATTGTAAAGACAGTAATTTTACTTGGGCAATGTTTCACATTTTGTCGAACAACAAAATTACAGAAGCAAAGGGTAAAGACATGTCTCGTAAATTCAAATCCACCAAAAATATTGGAACTGAGGCATACTCAGATCCAAAATTTCCTAAACAAAAACACAACTGGAAAATGAGGAAACTGTGAACACAACTGGTTCCATGATCTCGCATGCTGCAATCTCCTGCCAAACCAGAGATGAAAGAACCAAGTAGCAGGCACACCCCATGGTGCATAATACAACACAGCACAAGCCTACCTCCCTGCAAAACGAAAAAGTACATTGATTGCTAGCAGCAACAGAAAATATTGAGCAAAAGACAAATCTACTTCTTCAGTCTTAATACCTCAATCGTTACCAAGTGAAATCCAACACCCCAGAACAGAAGATTAATTTTACTGATTAATGACTCTAGCATTTCCTAATGGACCAAAAACTTCCATCTGCTAGATAAGAGAATGTTATTCTCCCACATCTGCATCCAATACATGGTTGGATGCGCAAGTTCATGAGGTATGCATGTACTTAGACACAAAAAATGGAATGCACTTGGTCCCAAAGAAACATGTAATATGAATAAAACATACGCATGCCAAAAGCTGGCCCGAGAACAAGGAAAACCAACATATAACATTTACCAATAGGTGCTCAAAACAAAGACAAGCTGAATTGAAAGTGATGCAATGTCTCTGAGTACCTCAAATATTTTAACGCCTTTGGGTTTTTGCGATTGAGCGTTTTCCAGAGAACAAGTGCTTTGGTTTTGAAGTTGATATGGCTGATAGTTCAGGAATTGCTCCCAAAGCAGCTCTTGAATTTTTAAGTAGACAAGCTGGTGGTCGGGAAAGTCTAGGATTTATTCCTGATGATTACAGGAACTACTTACATTCAAAACGAACAAGAGAAATGAAGTTAGGAGATACAGGTGGTGTGTTAGAGTATTTGCAACAAATGCAATTGAATGATCCTAATTTTTTTTTATGCTATACAAGTGGATGAAGATGATTTGATCACTAATATTTTTTGGGCTGATGCGAGGATGATGGTGGATTATGTTTATTTTGGTGACGTAGTATGTTTTGATACTACCTATAGAAAAAATAAAGAAGGAAGACCTTTTGCAATGTTTGTTGGTGTCAACCACCATAAGCAAACTATTATATTTGGTGCTGCATTATTATATGATGAGACAATTCAAACTTTTACATGGTTGTTTGATACTTTTGTGAAGGCTATGTCTGGAAAAAAGCCAAAGAGCATTCTTACAGACCAAGATGCAGCGATGTCTGCAGCATTAGCTTTAAAATGGCCAGAAACATATCATCGTTTATGTATTTGGCACATATATCAGAATGCAGCCAAACACCTTAGTGGTGTTTTTGAGAAGTTCAAATGTGAAGGCTATGAGTGCCAAAATTAATTCTTTTTCAAGTCCAAATGATCCTAAGGCAGAAATTGTAAGACGTTATAGAGAGTTGTGTCGGTTGCATACTCAATTAGCAACAAGGGCAGCAGGGTGTGGTAAGGCGTATGAAATTGTTATACGGCGATTGAACCAGACTTTTCCATACAGCTTCACTTCACAACCACTCTGAATTTCTCAAACTCCACTGGTCTGGGATTGTTTTAATTATTTATTTTCTTCTGAAATTCATAAAACTATAATTTAATTGAAAAGAGAAACCTAGACTATTAACATAGCCACCCTGAAATAACCCACATGAGCTCGGCATTGCATCGAACAGTTGGAGTGCAAGGCTACAACCAGAAACTTGCACCCCAGATTGAGTAGGAATCGTGGAAGAATGGCTAGATGAAGCAAGACCACTTTGCTTGGTCGCAACAGAAAAATGGCACACCAGAGAACCAGACATTGGAGTCCACGCAAAACCTTCCTCACTTACCACAGAGCCGCATAAAATTATCGTCGTCTCCGTCATAAAATTAAACTAGCGAATCAACCTTTTTCCTTCTCGTTTTCTGGGAAAAAACTATTGAAACCAAATGAATTGCATAATGAAGAGCGAAGAAGATATGCATAGCGAAGAAGATGAAGCTAGCGAATCAACCTTTTTCCTTATCTTTTCTTCCGCTGAGTTATGCAGAGCGAAGAAGATGAAGCGGGTTGAAAGTCGGTATTCTAATATAATATATTTTAATGATTTTAATTAAAGGAAAAAAAAAGCTAAAAGAGAGTTAACAGAGTTAAACTCCTGTTACGTTATGTGCCACATGTCGCAAAACTGAGGGGGAAACAAGGGGCACAGGGGATTTGGTAACAGGAAAATTGGACTCCCCTCTACTCCGTCTCTCTCCCTACTGTCCTCTCTCTCCTCCCTCTAGCCTCTCTCTCTCTCTCTTTCCCTTTGCCCTCTCTTCCTCTGTTCTCTTTACACCAACTTGAAGGCCAGCCTGCTAAGTGGGAATGGAACGTCAAGTCTTCTTGGGCTTTTTGTTAAATGCCTAGTTGTGCTTTTGTTACTAAATAGTTGAGATTTTTGCCAAATATCTCTAATATTAATATGTTCTGAAAGTTTCCGAGATTTTGTAATCGGAAAGAGATGAAGTATGGTAAAGTGATACAGTGAATGTGTTGTGCTCATTAAATCTTAACGTCTAACCAAAGCTGGCATAGTACGAAAAAAATATAGATAATAAACTGTTGGCTTCGACCTAAAAGGTTAGGGTTTTAAGGGCTGTTGAAGTCCACTCCGCTAGAGTGCGCGGTGGAATAGAATAACATATGCCAATATGCGCATGACACATAATTATTATTAATAATAACTATTAAAAATTAAATAATACACGTGTTAAGTCATTTCGTAGGTTGGCGGGTTCATCCCAAACCCAGTCATTTATTAGAGTAAGTCCTCCCTTGCAGCCCTGCTCGAGCAAAGGCAACCCAAGGAGCCCAAAGCAGCTCCAGCGCATAGGAAGGAGCCTGGGTGTAAGATCCCACATCGACCAACGGAGAGGGGGTTGATGTGCCTTATATGTACATGCCCGCATCCATCTAGTACGAGGCCTTTTGGGAGCTCATTGGCTTCGGAGTCGTAGGAACTCCGAAGTTAAGAGAGTTGGGGGCCAGAGCAATCCCAGGATGGGTGACCCACTGGGAAGTTGGTCGTGAGCTCCCAGAAACAAAACCGTGAGGGCCATAGAGGGGGGGCCCAAAGCGGACAATATCGTGCTACGGCGGAGCCGATCCGGGATGTGACACTGAGTCCCACCAACCTGGGCTAGCCCAAGGGCAAAATCCGACTGGGCTTTAGCCCGCAGTCGCTGACGTCAGTGCTTGCCACTCCCAACGGGAAAACGCCACGTGGCGCTTCCCAGACCATGCGATGGATTTTTTTGCAGAAATCCGACGGCCGTCATTTTTTTGGCAAAAAATATAGCCAAAAAAATTGAAAAAAATTGAAAAAAAAACCCAAAAATTATATATTTTTTCCCTATAAATATCTGTCAATTTTATTCACTTTCCACACCAAATCTTCATACCAACTCTTCTCCTTCCAATATTTTTTTTTTCCTTCCACTCAAAATCTTTCTACTACTTTCCATTTGTGTATCAAAAAATAAATGGCCTCTTCAGTCGAAGCCGGAGGCGCTTGGAGTACTCTCGAAGATATTGTGTTGTGTGAGTCGGATGAAAAGTAGTCATTCCCTTATCACAGGCAATGAGATGAAGTTTTCTCATATGTGGAGAAAAATTCATGAAGAATTTTCTATAAGATCGGGTTCGGCTCGGACGGAAATGGCGTTGGCCTCCAGGTGGAAAATTTTGAATAAAGAGTTTGGCAAATGGAGGGATGCCTTGTCAAAAGCGAGGGAGAACATCCGAAGCGGTCAAAATCTCACCGATGAGGTAAAATATTTATAATTATCGTTTTATTTTTTTGGTTTCCCAGGGTATCCTTCGTGCGACTGCGGAGACTAAATCCCTTGAGGTACGGTCAGACGCAAAGCGGGGACCTCTCCCAACAGAGTCTGCTCTATTCGCAAGTGCTTGGGATCGAACCCAGGACCTCTTGTTTAAAGGATCCAAGCCCCTTCCACTTGGACCAACTCTTGTTGGTTAATTATCGTTTTATTCAATTTAATGTAACTTTTTTTTTCTTTCATTTTCAATATATTTATATTTTGTTGCATAATCAATTTTTTTTGTTCCATTTTGTAAATTGTTTATATCTTCCATTTTTATTTTTTTCTTGCATAATCATAATTTTTCTTGCATGCAAAATAGTGTTTATATTTTGTTGCATTATGTTATTTTTTTCTTGCATTTCCAAATTGTTTCTATTTTCTTCCATATTCATTTTTTGTGGCATTTCCAAATGGTTTCTATTTCTTTCATATTTAATTTTTTTGTTGCATTTCCAATTATTTATTTTTAATAAATCGTACATGTTGCGTCGATTCAGCTGCACCAAAATGGATTCAGCTGCATCCTCAACTTGTGATACTCGCAAGTGCACGAGCCGTTTGATAGTATAGCATATTTAAGTGCGAGGTCGATCCCACGAGGATTGGTGATTGAATGATCCAATTTGTTTCCCTTGCACAAAATAGAAATGAAAAAGAAAATAAATAGAACAAGAAAAAAAAGAAATAACTCAAGCAAATAAGTTCCCAAGTTCAATTAGATTAACGGATTAATTCTAGCTAAAGTATGATTAAGCCATGGTGTTTGGTCCTAACCCTGTGTTCCTAATTCCCTAATTTGATCATTTGTTGTCTAACCTAAAATTAAGCATTAGGAACCCACTAAGCATAGAAGAACAATTTAAACAACCAAGCATGTATCTAATCCCTGTTGTCGAATGTCCATATATACTCTTCCTATTCATAGTTCAATTCGAATTAAAGCATGGTGTCTACTCTTAATTCAAACCAAGATAGCTAACATGTAAGCCTAAATGGTGATCAATCATTCAAACTAGCATATTAACTTATAAGCATAATGAATAAGAACAAAAACCATAATTGAAACTTGGAAACTAATTAAACTTGAATACTTAAGAAAGAATGTACATTACAAATAAAATTAAAGTAGAACTTGAAAACTCGAAGGAAAATTTAGTAAAATCATTTTGTTACAACAATTGACAACTTGAAAGGAAACGAAGTGCCCGTTTGGCAGTGCATATTTGGGGTGATAAGTGATTTTTTAAAAATTTTGGGAAGCACAACCCATTTGGTAAACTGTGAGAAAATCACTTATTTTTAAAAATTGCTGTGAGAGAAAGCTATAAGAGAAAGCAGCTAATGAGGTGCTTTCATTTTCTGATTATGCAGGAATCAGTTTTGAAGAGGCGTTGGGTTTAATGATTATGCGGCAATCATTTTCTGATTTTGCGGAAATTAATACCAACAACACTTTCAACAAAAATTTTACCAAACGCTAAACTGCTTTCTCTCACAGCTGATTTCTTTCACAGCAAATCTGACAGCGATTATTTTCACAGCACAGCAATGCCAAACTAGCCCTAAGAGAATTTGAGGGAGAGAAGGGAAAGGAGCTCTAGAGAAGTGTTTGAGAGCTCCCCCCCTTGGGGGTGTGATTTATGAAGCTTGAAGACTTCTCTATTCATAGGGCTAAGAGGGAGGAACATCATAATGAATTCCAACACCACCATTCCTCTTTTAATACAATCCATAACTCCCACTTCATCTTGTCTATGTTAGTGTGGTTGGAAACAATTCCATCCCATACTTCTTTTGTTGCACCTCAAGCTATCTTCATATGGGTTTGCTGGTTTCTTCTTTTAGCATGGAGGTCTGGCTCTTTATTTGTTGCCAACCCATGTGCTGCTAGTCTTTGTTGCTGGCTAATAAAGTTCTTTTGCTGTTGCACATGTGTTGCTGGAAAAACGAATCCTCCTGAGCAGGGTTCAGTGTTGGATGGGTTGAGGACTCTAGATATGTTCAATTGGGCTGAAATTTGGATATGTTATACTAGACACCCATTGGAACAACATTTATGAAGAAAGTATTCCCATATGAGCAGTACACGTATACGTTTTGGGCCTTGCAAGTTGACTGCCAAAAATAGATTGGAATTGACTTCATTGCAGTCAGCTTGGGGGCTTGTTTTGGGCTTGATCTTCCCTCCTAAAAAATCTGGAAAAATCTGGATCTTCAAACTCTTTGAATTATATTTCCAAGCATATGCAGCCCAGCTCAAGGAAAAATCAGAAAGCCCTTCAAATGTGATATTTGGCCCAGTAACGCAGATGTTGCCGAATTTGACCTTAAGTTGCCAAAACTTGTATAACGTTCTCTAGAAGACTCGGAATCAAGAACCGTAAAATTCTCCAGAAACTAGACTTCTGCATCTTTCCAATGATGTATGGCTCGTTATCTGGTTCTTCTTGAGCAAGTACAGTCCAATCCGTGAAGTTGACTGATTTGTAGATACCGTTTTGAGCGAACTTGTCTCCAAAATGCATTTATTGATTCTCGAGCTTATTACACTGAAACAAACACAAAATTTATTAA
The DNA here is from genome assembly GCA_005406145.1 of Prunus yedoensis. Classification (NCBI taxonomy): domain Eukaryota; kingdom Viridiplantae; phylum Streptophyta; class Magnoliopsida; order Rosales; family Rosaceae; genus Prunus; species Prunus yedoensis. The sequence continues at coordinate 24,161 of BJCG01001320.1, read as the reverse complement.
AGACACAAGTTTAACTAAAAACATAATCAAATCATAAGTTAGAAGGGTACAAAATAATATATAAATATGCACCGATTAGTACAAGCACAAATATGGTTCGGTGCCACAGGGCAAGGCAAAAGAAATTTCCACAATCACGAATGTTGGGAAATTGTGAAGAATTGTTCGAGATTCAAAATCATTTGCACTGCTCAACCGGTTGTGTTAAATGAGACGTCCCTCCACGATTCTCCGACAACCGATTCGCCATTGGACTCCCCAATGGATCAAGACTCACCACTCCCACGTGCGCCGAGACCTATTGGGAGAAAGGCGGCAAAGGCGAAGAGAGGGAGCACTTCCAACAATGAATGTGCACAATTTTTGGAGCAAATTGCTAAGAATAGTGCACTGAGACTTGAGAGAGACTTGAAAAGAGAAGAAGTGGATAAGGCAAGACAAGAAGCATTTGCATTTGAAAGGCATCAAGCACAAGAACAAGACATGGAGGATAGAGAAATGAAAATCATGGCCATGGATACCACCCATATGTCTCTTGAAACAAAGTCCTATTGGAAGATGAAACGAAGGGATGTGATGAGAAGAAAGTATTAAATTATATGATTTTTTATTAAAAATATTTGCATATGAAAACAAAGTATAATTTAAAACAAACCTTATTTTATTGCAAACAACACACAACACAAAGCATAATTAAAAACAAACCATAATTCCAAACACACCACACACAAAATAAAGCATAATTAAAAACAAAGCATAATTCCAAACACACCACACACAAAATAAAGCAAACTTAAAAACAAAACATTAATCTTAACTTCATCCATTGTGATTGCCTTTCATCTCCTACTAGTGCTCGATCAAGTCAACTTGACGCCTCTCGTGAACATACGAAGATTGCATTGCCTGGTAACGATCAATCATGGGGTTGTTGTATCGACCATCCTGAAGTAACGGTTCGTGCTCCAATGGATGTTCATTTGGTCCAATTGGCCTTTCATAAATTCTTGAAAGGCAGCAAAACTTTTTTCCTTCTCAGATCGGGGATTCGGAATTGTTTTCACGAATGTCGTCCACATAAGATAAATTTCGTCGGCAAGGTAGTACGCACCCGAGTATACGGTATTGTTGATTTGGTACGTGATCTGGGGGGAATGACCTCGCAGTACATTGTTGAACATCGGGGATTGACCAAGCACATTGAGGTCATTCTGAGATCCAGCAACTCCGAAGAAGGCATGCCAAACCCAAGTGTCGAATGAAGCTACGGCCTCCAGAATTATACTCTTTTGGCCCTTTCGATTCCCATAATCTCCTTGCCAAGCAGTTGGGCAATTCTTCCACTGCCAGTGCATGCAATAGATGCTTCCAATCATTCCTGGGAAACCTCGAGCCTCAGCTTTTTGTAGAAGCCTTTAGAGGTCCTTAGGAGTAGGTTTGGGAAGGTACTCCCTCGTGTAGAGATTTTCTACTGCATCACAGAATCTTACCAAGCACTCTAAGATAGTTGATTTTTCCATCCTTGCAATCTCATCCACCTACTCTGCAGATGCCCCATAAGCAAGCATCCGCAAAGCAACTGTAAGTTTTTGCTACGGGAGAAGACCCAAAAGTCCACTAGCATCAAACTTCTGAATGAAGTATGTGTTGTAATTACAAATATCATGCATAATTTTTTGGAACAAATGTGGCTGCATTATATATCTCTCTCAAAACTTGGAAACAGGATATAAGGAATGTGGGATAAAGTAATCTTCCATGAGATCCTTACCCTGAGACTGCCTACGTCTATCCACATTCGGGGCACGACGACGGTGGTGTTGCCTTGATTCATTAAGCATAGCAAAGGCTACAAGCATTTCCTCCCCTTCTTCATCGGCCTCCCGATCTTCCTCAGCACGCCTCCGCCGAATTTCTTCCTCTTCTCTCTCTTACCTCTCCAACACCCTCCTCAAGTTTGACATTGAGAGTAAAAAATGTTTTGTAAAATCTGAGAATTGAAGGAATAGATAAGATGTGGTGTGAGATGTATCAGTAGATGGTGTAGTTTTATAGAGGGATTGAGAATATGGAGATGACATGTGGCGCAATTTTAGAGAGTGAAAATCTTATCTGAAATATGAGATTATGATTTTTTTTTTAATATTTGAAAATCTTATCTGACATGGACACATGGCGCAATTTTAGAGGGTGAAAATCGTATATGAAATCTGAGATTATAATTTTTAAAAAAATCTAAAAATCTTATCTGACATGGGACACGTGGCGTAATTTTATAAGGTGAAAATTTCATCTGAAATCTGATATTATATATATATTTTTTTAAATCTTAAAATCTTATCTGACATGGACACGTGGCAACCAAAAATCTTATCCGAAAATTTAATTAGAAAATTTTATCCGAAAATGTTATCTGAAATTTGAGGTGATAATTTTATAATATATAGTGACACGTGGCAACCGAAAATATTATCTGAAAAGCTTATCAAAATTAATGGTTTAAAGTATAAAAAAAAATAGAAAATAAAGTACAATGAATAGTATTTGCCCTTGCCCTAGCCTTCAAGGTTGGAACCAACTAAGGCAAGGCTGCTACTATTTGTCTGCCGCGCAAATCTCACGGCCTGGGGTTCCGGGCCGAGGGGATTTGCGTTAACACGCGGTTTCCTGCTTTTGGACGGGGTGCGTTTGTGCGCGGGCGTGCCAGCACGGTCTACCGTGCGTCGAGATGTTTGAAGTGGGCGAAAGTGTTTAGATAGTGCGCCTGTCTGAACTCGTCTTCTAATCAAACGATTGTAGCCGAGAGAGGAACAAGTCTCGGCTGTAAGGTTCACGGCCTGAACTACAAGGCCGTTGAGTGGTGGTGTTTGGTGGGTTTTAGGGCGGTGCTCCGGCGCGCTGCTCAATGAGCGGCGGTCGTATGATATATGGGGTGAGTGAGCGAATAACAAGGGTGGTGCTCCGGCTCCTTGAAAATCAAGGGTCGTTTGATATATTGATGAATGGATTTTCCTTACAAAGTAACACTACTCCTAGGAAAGCAAGTAAAGATATTGAAAGTGCATTACAGGAAAATATAAGTTGCTCCGTGGGAGGCTTTTGTTTGGTGTTTGAACCTTTTGAAAGTAGTCCTGAGTCTTGTATTTATAGGCAAAGCTCCTGGAGGGGTAATCGAGGCTGAAAAACCGCATGGTGGAGTCTGATCATGCCAAGTGGGTAGTCTAATCGACATTTGGGATCGTGAAGTATGGTGGTGTGACTCCATGAATCCCGGTGAATCTCGGCCGCCGCCCTGATCGTGGGTTCTGCGCTTTCGGCCGTGGAGACGCATTTATTGCTCTGATAGCCAGTTACCTAATCTCTCAAGCTGCAAAGAGCTTTGTGAGAATGTTGGCGTCTAATCACTCTGATCTCTGTCACCAAATCCTGACTCCAATCACTTCCCACCTTCCCTCGCGCATTAAATGTTCATTCTTGGTCAGTGGGTTTGCTGCAATAAACAGAGACCTTGCTTCATTAAATGGAGCGTGGGACCCTGCTGTCACGTGATGATCTGACTTTAATGCCTTTGGCCGTGACCTTGCTCGATTTCGGCCTCGGCCTATGACCTTGGCCGAGATAACCATGCCTTGGTATTTTTCCTTGTTACTCTGGAACGCCAAACACCCTGACAAAACGCTGCGTTTTAATTTGAGGCCAAGAAGAGAAGTTCCCCCGGCCAATTCATGGCCGTGATTTATTAGGCACAAACATTGCCCCCACATCCCTGGATTCTTCGGCCTTGGCGTGAGTAGGGGCCGAATGGATTCCAAGGGATGGACCTTTAGCCTTCCGAGGTGATTGACAACTGGGGCATTAAATGCGCAGTCCAGTCGGCGCATTTAATGCCTCAGGCACGTCGTGTAAGTCATTATTGCTTAAATCCACGCGAGGCGTCACCCTGTCTCGTCAAGTAAAACGACGGTCTTCTGAACTATCGACGTGTCATTAAGCCCTTAATTCGCACAAGCCATTATTCTGTTCTGCGATTCCAAACGCCGGCCGCCAGGTTTCTGTCATAATTTCGCGTGCTCCAGATGTGCTGTCTGGCCGTTTTGTTTCACGAGAACCATGCCACCTTGATTCCCAGTATGAGTATAAAAACCCTACTCCTTCGCATTTTCTTCACACCCCCAGATCTTTCTGAGTTCAATGCTTTTCGAAAGTTCACACTGGCCTTTCCCAACCTCCTCAGCCTCCATAGGTCTGAGAACCTTCCAACACCCAGTAATCTTTTCTCTCCCTTTGGATATTCTGGTGCCTTCCTTTGATTTCTGGGCTTCGTCCTTCCACATTTCAACCTGCCTTAATGACCCTCATTGCAATCCTTCCAGAACCAGTGAGCCACATCTACTGAGTCCTCCGTCTCAACAGTTTGGCCTTTTTCAGATGACTTGTCAATTTGATGAGGACGGGAGGGCCTGGTACGATGGTTCCACTATGGCCGAGTCCAATGGGCTGAGTACCTTGGTAACGCCCGTGGCCGAAGTGACGGCCCTTACCAAAGTTGGGGTGATGATTCCCACCACGGCCAGGATAACGACTGCTTACCATGTCCAGAGTGACAATTGCTGCCACGGCCTGAAAGATGGCCGTCGCCACTGCCAGGATGGCGACTGCTTACCACGTCCGGGGTGGTGGCCGCTCCTCGTGCCCTGGATGGCGGCCCTTGCCGTGATTGAAGTGACGGCCCTTCCTCTTAGCCTCCTTCATGCGGCGTGCACCCACTTTCTTCCCACGGCCGGCTTTTTTAGGCTGGAATGGCGAGGATACGGCTTCGGGAGAAAAAAGGGTCGACCGCCGAGCAAGAAGACCATGAAGCTGCCGTACGTAGATCTAGGATGTGATTTTCCTTGTGTGTGTGTACTCGGCCATGACCTGGCCGTTTCCTTGTAAACGTGTCTCCTTTTAAACAACGAATAAAATGAATCATGAATTTCTTTTTTTTTTTTCTCTTGACCCATCTTACCCATCTTTGTTGTGTTGCATATTTCCTTTTCATAATTTTTCGCGGCCGTCTCCCATAAAGACGGGATGTATCTTTTTAAATATTGGCCGTTGATTGGTAAGTTGTGCCATTCTCCATCCCTGTCTTTTAACTGAAAAGCACCTCGGCCAAGGATTCGTTCAATAATGAACGGCCCTTCCCAATTAGGCGAGAATTTGCCGAAACGAGGGTCCTTCGTCCCAATAGGAAGCACGGCTCGCCATACTAAGTCGCCCTCGGCGAAAGTCTTTTGCTTAACCTTCTTGTTATAAGCTCTTGCCGCGATCTGCTTCTGTGCCTGCATTAAGTTATAAGCATCGAGTCTGGATTGCTCCAAGTCCTCCAATTCCTGAACCATGGCCTGTGTGTAATCCTTTCCCTCTTGTCTAAACTGCTCGGTCACCCGAAGAGACCGAACCCTTAATTCCAAAGGAACAATGGCGTCGTGACCGTAGGTTAAGGCGTAGGGAGATGTGCCTGTGGCCGATCGCTTTGAAACTCGATAAGCCCAAAGGGCTTCGGGAAGTAAATCGTGCCATGCCCTAGGTTTCTCCTCTATCATTTTCTCAAGGATGCCCTTGATTACCTTGTTGCTTGCCTCGGCCTGTCCGTTAGATTGGGGGTAATAAGGCGTTGAGTGGATCAATTTGATTCCCATACTTTCGGTATATTCTCGTGTTTCGGCTGATGCGAACACCGGGCCGTTGTCGGCCGTGATTGTTTCTGGAATACCGAACCGATGGACAATGTGGCTCTCGAAAAATCTGATCACTTGCGCGCTGGATATTGACCGATAGGACTCGGCCTCGACCCACTTAGTAAACTAATCGGTCGCCACCAAAATCCATGCATGTTGGTTGGATGCGGCCGGATGGATTTTACCGATGATATCCACGGCCCACCCCCTGAACGGCCAAGGTTTGGTAACCGGGTGGAAGGCGTCAGCCGGTACCCTTTGTATGGGGCCGTAGATTTGAAACTTGACACATCCTTTCGCGTATTCTATGCAATCCTTCAAGATGGTCGGCCAATAATAGCCGTGCCTTCGGATCAGCCACCTCATCTTGACGCCAGACTGGTGAGCGCCGCAAATCCCTTCGTGAGATTCGGCCATAATGACCTTGATGTCTTCGGCGTTGGGACATAGGAGTAATAGACCGTCTGACCCTTTTTGATACAGCTCATTCTGATAAATCAGATAACACCGAGCTCGAAAACGTGTAGTCCTTTCATGGCTGCCAGAAGGGTTGCGCAAATATTTCACTATGAGGTAGCGCCAATCGGCTTCAGCCATGTCGACCTCGTCGGTAACATCGGATGATGCCTGCGTTGCCATCCCTCGTTCGGCCAAAGCTGGCAAGGTACGCTTCTCGATCCTTATCACGCGGTCGTGGTCGGTGCCTGGGATGTTTACGCCTGACGCTACCTGGGCCATCTCGTTGGCCTCATGGTTCTCGGTGCGTGGGACATGAACAAAAGAAATTCGGGAGAACCCATCGGCCGTGTTGAGAGCCGTTACGTAATACATGGCCAAATTTTCGCTCGTACACTGGTATTCCCCGGTTAGTTGGTTAATCACCAGCTGAGAATCACCATAAACCAAAATGCGGGTCGCCTTCATCTCCTTTAAAATCTCGAGACCGATGATGAGTGCTTCGTACTCGGCCTGGTTGTTGGTGCATTTGAAGTCGAGTTGGAATGCGAATTGCCACCTTCGCCCCTGGGGAGATTCAATTACGACCCCGGCCCCTGACCCGGCCTCGGTACTGGACCCGTCGAAGTACATAGTCCAGTAATTCTTTTCCATCTGGGCCATGCTGATCTCGACCCCCAACTCTTCCTCCTGTCTCTGGGATGGGTGATGAGCCAAGAAATCGGCCAAAGCCTGACCTTTGACCGACTTCTGAGCCACATATTGAAAGGTAAACTCGGACAACGCCATCGTCCACTTCCCAATTCGGCCGCGTATAATCGGCCGAGTGAGCATGTACTTGATAAGGTCTGTCTTGGAAATAATCTGGACGACCGACGGGAGCATATAATGCCGCAACTTGGTGGCCGCGAAATAGAGCGCTAGGCATAACTTCTCGATTGGTGAGTAGTTTAGTTCGGCCGTGTTGAGAGTGCGGCTCAAATAGTGCACCGCCTGCTCTCGCCCAGACTCGTTGTTTTGAGCCAGCAGACAGCCGATAGAGCCTTCTGATGCCGAAATGTAAAGCCTCAAAGGTTTCCCTCTTTTTGGCGGCATAAGGACTGGCGGCTGGGATAAATATTTCTTGACGTCGTCAAAGGCCGGCTGATGCTCTGCCCCCATATGAACTGTTCGGCGTCTTTTAGTTTAAGCAGAGGGGACAATGGCCGGATCTTTCCCGCCAGATTTGATATGAATCGTCTTAAGAAATTAACTTTGCCGAGGAAAGACTGGAGCTCCTTCTTGGTCCTCGGTGGAGGGGCAGCCATAATGGCCGTAGCCTTATTTTTGTCTATCTCGATTCCTCGTTGGTGAACCAAGAAACCGAGGAAATTCCCGGCGGTGACGCCGAAGGCACACTTCTTTGGGTTCATCTTTAGACCATGCGTCCGCATTCGGCCAAAAGCCTGCCGGTGATGTCCCACGTGGTCGGCCTTAGATGGGGATTTTACAACCACGTCGTCGATGTAGACTTCAACAGTTCGGCCTATAAGGTCGTGGAAAATCAGGTTCATAGCTCGCTGGTACGTCGCGCCGGCATTTTTTAGGCCGAACGGCATGACTACCCATTCATAGGTTCCGATAGCCCCGGGACACCTGAATGCTGTTTTGTGGACATCTTCCTCAGCCACAAAAATTTGATTGTAACCTGCATGGCCGTCCATAAAAGACAAAAGCTCGTGCTTTGCGGCCCCATCTACCAGGAGATCTGACATAGGCATGGGATATTCATCCTTGGGGGTTGCGAGATTGAGGTTTCTGTAATCGGTGCAAACCCTCAAAGCCCCAGTCCTTTTTAGTACTGGCACAATGTTGGCCAACCACTCGACGTATCGGGCTGTTCGGATAAAGCCGGCTTTAAGGAGCCGTTCAATTTCTTCCTTAACTTTGAGCTGAACCTCGGTCGAGAAACGCCTTGGTGGCTGCTGGAACGGTTTGAACCCCTCTTTGATTTTTAATTCATGCTCGACCAAACTCCTTGGTAAACCTGGCATCTCATGATAATCCCAAGCAAAACAATCCTTATATTCATGGAGCAGGCCGATAATTTCGGCCGCTAACTCAGGATCCAAAAGATGGCTTACAAAAAGAGGCCGTGGTTCGGCCTCTGACCCTACATTTATTTCCAACAAAGGGTCCTGGACTTCGGGGTAGTCGTCCTCCATCTCGGCGGGTGCCGTTTCCAGGTCGTCCAACGTTAGAACGTCCGCCTCGTCCGATTCGTGGAGAAATTCGATCAGGTTGATTGGCGAGTTCGGCCGCAAAGACTCCTCCGCCCAGTGTTCCAGCAATCTTTCCACCAAATCATTCACGGCCGCCGCTCCTTCTTCTTTAGTAGCTTTGTCTGTCATCTACAAGCTAGTGAGGTCGATCAATACTTCGCGCGCCGAAACCTGGTGGATGTTCTCGGCGCCTAACTCCAATACCTTCTGGGCCGTTGTTCTGGTTGGTCGGCCTTCTGCGTCGTGGCCGGTAAGAACAACCCACCCAACATCGTCGTCGTAAATCCGAGCCTATATGGCGTTGGCCTCGAAAGGTTTTTCGTCGGCCGAGTGTATAGACACCTTCTGGCCGTCCCAAAAGAATAATAGTTGGAAGAGAGAAGACGGTATACACCCGGACTGGTGGATCCAGTCGCGGCCGAGCAATATGTTGTAGTCGACGCTGGACTCGACCACGTAGAACGCCGCGACCCTTGTCTGGTCGGCTACGGTAATCTTTAACGGCAACACGCCAATAGTTTTGGACTTGTCGCCGACGAAGCTACTGTCTGCCGCGCAAATCTCACGGCCTGGGGTTCCAGGCCGAGGGGATTTGCGTTAACACGCGGTTTCCTGCTTTTGGACGGGGTGCGTTTGTGCGCGGGCGTGCCAGCACGGTCTACCGTGCGTCGAGATGTTTGAAGTGGGCGAGAGTGTTTAGATAGTGCGCCTGTCTGAACTCGTTTTCTAATCAAACGATTGTAGCCGAGAGAGGAACTAATCTCGGCTGTAAGGTTCACGGCCTGAACTACAAGGCCGTTGAGTGGTGGTGTTTGGTGGGTTTTAGGGCGGTGCTCCGGCGCGCTACTCAATGAGCGGCGGTCGTATGATATATGGGGTGAGTGAGCGAATAACAAGGGTGGTGCTCCGGCGCCTTGAAAGTCAAGGGTCGTTTGATATATTGATGAATGGATTTTCCTTACAAACTAACACTACTCCTAGGAAAGCAAGTAAAGATATTGAAAGTGCATTACAGGAAAATATAAGTTGCTCCGTGGGAGGCTTTTGTTTGGTGTTTGAACCCTTTGAAAGTAGTCCTGAGTCTTGTATTTATAGGTAGAGCTCCTGGAGGGGTAATCGAGGCTGAAAATCTGCATGGTGGAGCCTGATTATGCCAAGTGGGTAGTCTAATCGACAATTGGGATCGTGAAGTATGGTGGTGTGACTCCATGAATCCCGGTGAATCTCGGCCGCCGCCCTGATCGTGGGTTCTGCGCTTCTGGCCGTGGAGACGCATTTATTGCTCTGATAGCCAATTACCTAATCTCTCAAGCTGCAAAGAGCTTTGTGAGAATGTTGGCGTCTAATCACTCTGATCTCTGTCACCAAATCCTGACTCCAATCACTTCCCACCTTCCCTTGCTCATTAAATGTTTATTTTTGGTCAGTGGGTTTGCTGTAATAAACAGAGACCTTGCTTCATTAAATGAAGCGTGGGACCCTGCTGTCACATGATGATCTGACGTTAATGCCTTTGGCCGTGACCTTGTTCGATCTCGGCCTCGGCCTATAACCTTGGCTGAGATAACCATGCCTTGGTGATTTTTCTTTGTTTCTCTGGAACGCCAAACACCCTGACAAAACGCCGCGTTTCAGTTTGGGGCCGAGAAGAGAAGTTCCCCCGGCCCATTCATGGCCGTGATTTATTAGGCACAAACAGCGTCAAGTGCTGGGGCCGCGGCGGTGGAGGCTGCGCCGACCAGAGTTGCCGCGGTAGAGATGGCGGCGGTGGAGCGACCGAGGAAGAAGACCCTCTTTACTTCTCCGGAGGGCGGAAATGAGGAAGGAGTCCCTCCGGTGATTGTAAGGGAAGTCCCCCCTGTGGCCGTAAGCATTTCTCCTTTGCCTCCTTTTCCTTTTGTTTTTTCGAGGTCGCCCTCTTTCCTCTTTTTCGTACTCTGATAGTCCGGCTGTTTTTCAGGACGTGGTAATAGTCGAGGAGGAGGCCGCGGCTGAGGTGCCGTATGTAGAGGAAACGGCCGCCGTCCAGATGGTGGTCGAGGAGTTGGGAACCGCAGAGGTGGCGGTTGAAGAGTAGGCTACGGCCGAGGGGCCGGTCGAGGAAACGACAACCACCGAGATTATGGTTGAAGAGGTGGCCGCGGCCGAAGCTGTGATTGAAGAGGCGGCCGCCGATGAGGTGGTTGCAGAGGAGGTCGAAGAGGAGGCCGTTGATGAGGGGGCTACCGAGGAGGTCGCCGAAGAGGTTGCTGAGGAGGCCACCGAAGAGGCCGCCGAAGAGGTTACTACAGACGTGCCTGCTGAGCCGTCGCGGCCCGCTCCTCGTCGTCCGAGCGGTATTTCCTTCCGCCTGGTAAGAGTTCGCTTTTTCATACTTTAGCTTTATCGCTTTCCTCATGGAATTTCGCATGATATCTTTGACTGAATTTTTTGGTTCCAGCCTCCACAGCCGTCGTCACCATCCTCCACGGTTGCTACGACCACGCCTCCTGCGCCGTCGTCTCAAGATTCGATCGTTGTGGCCGAGCCGTTAGTAACTGGGGCCACGGTCGTGAGTGTGCCGAGCCTCCTGCGGACTACTTCGGCGGCCAGAAATGATCTCTCGCTCGCCGTGAGTATTTAATCCCTCCTCCTTATTCCTTTATGTCCTAGCTCATCATTTCTCACCTAAACTCTTCCTCATACGCAGGAGGCCACCTCCTCTGACGATCTTGATGAGTTGTACGCCAGGCTTCATGAGGAAGGAGGTAGTTCGGCCTCAGCTCCCCTGGACGAGGATTCCACGACCGTAATTGAACGGCTCCGGGAGTTCCTTCTTCTCGGAGTTCGACAGATGACCGCTACCGGGGCGCTCATGGAGTTCAGGTCCTGCCTGGACACGGCTATGGCGATTGGTCTGCTGGACTCGGCTCAGCTGGATGAATTGCAAGCCCGTCTGGCCGAAGGCGAGGAGATGATTGGTCGGTACACTGAAGCCGTGACGAGGATGACCGAGGGAAGCTCGCTCGAACAAGACCTAGTGGAGATCAAAGAAAAAGTCGAACCTGCAATGGCCCGATTGAAAGAAAATGACCTCGTTGTTCAAAGAGAGAATGAAGAGCTTGCGCAGGTTGAGGCCCAGATTGCCGAGCTCCAGGCCCGCCGAGCTCTTATTCTTCAGCGCCGAGATGGTGCGGTCGCGACCGGACGTGAACTGAAATCCTCGGCCAAGCAGATCCTCAAAGCCGCGACCGAGACGAAGAAGGCCCTGGCCGAACGTAAGCTGATCCGGGCGAGGTGGCAAACGGACATTGACGGCGGGGACATCGCTTGGAGGAGGATTACCTGCCTGGTCTGGGGAATGTTCAGCGAGGGGGCCTAGGCAGGCGAAGAGCAGCCGTTTTAACTTTCTCTCTTTTTTTTTTTTTTCTTTTGGGGTGTAATAGGTTACCATATACATTTTATTTTTATTTACACATATTCCCCTTTAGTTTACGACTTACAGACACAAGTATATGTTTTTTTGGCCATAACTACGTGTGTTTGGTCTGCTTTATTTGTTGGCCGCGCCTTTCGTTTGGTCCGTCTGTCTACTTTCCTCTTTTCTTCTTTTTGACTTTTTTATCATAGGTCCTCGGCGCCATCTCTTTCTCAACTTGAGCCGAGTTGTGAGAGTGGAGCTTTGACGGTTTTGGATTTCCTAAAACTTCGCGCCTGATATGCGAGTAGTCATTCCTTAGGCCCCGCCGTCTGATAACCTGAAGGAGTTGGACTCTCGGCTTGGGTAGATTATTAATGCCACGGCTGTTGGTCGAACTATGAAGAGGAGTGCCCACGACCAAACCTTCCGAAGCCCGGTGAGCCCGTAAAACCTTAGGGAAGCCTTGGGGCCAAGCCCTGGGCTCCCTTGATAGGCACGGTCTCTCGCAACCTGGTGCCCCCAGCTCTCTTTGTGTCAAACCGCCTTTCAAGATAGGCTGGATGTCTTTAAATTGATACCCTCGGCACGGCCTGCTTCACTGCGCATCATTTCGCGGCCATTCCTGCTGGGTTGTTTGAGCCATGGGCTCGGTATCTACGGCCGAACCGCTCAACTTTAGGACCCCGTATTTTTGACTAGGGTGAACCTGATCCATCGGCCCTCGGCGTGTGGCTACCTGGTTCTGTTGATCTAGGTCATGGTAGGGACCTCGGTGCTTCTGGGTCGTTGTCGGACTGGTCAGGTCGTGTCTTCGTAACGGTAGTACAGCAGCCAAGTCCTCGAGATTGTTTTGTGATGACGTTCTGGTCACGTTGCTCTGGCCGAACTGCACCTGGTCGGCCAACACGTGAGTTGGGTCGGGACGCTGGACCGTAGATACTGCAGGGCTACTCCGCCCTAATGCCCTGGCTAAAACGTGGAGTGGGCCGCGCGTGTTTTTTACCGTATGGGTTAGTCCATAATCCGTCCTTGTGGGTTGGCGCTGCCCCCGGCCATCGGTTGGTAGCGGAGAATGCTGGCCGTGGCCTGACGTTTTGGTACGGTTAGAGTTGCCGAGGTCGATTTTTTTGTCACAAGGTTCGACCCTTTCGTGTTCTCGGCTTCTTTTTGTCCAGCTTTGGGAGACGCCGCGGATGAGGTTGTCGGCATCTCTTCTTGGAAAGCAAGTAAAGATATTGAAAGTGCATTACAGGAAAATATAAGTTGCTCCGTGGGAGGCTTTTGTTTGGTGTTTGAACCCTTTGAAAGTAGTCCTGAGTCTTGTATTTATAGGTAGAGCTCCTGGAGGGGTAATCGAGGCTGAAAATCTGCATGGTGGAGCCTGATTATGCCAAGTGGGTAGTCTAATCGACATTTGGGATCGTGAAGTATGTTGGTGTGACTCCATGAATCCCGGTGAATCTCGGCCGCCGCCCTGATCGTGGGTTCTGCGCTTCTGGCCGTGGAGACGCATTTATTGCTCTGATAGCCAATTACCTAATCTCTCAAGCTGCAAAGAGCTTTGTGAGAATGTTGGTGTCTAATCACTCTGATCTCTGTCACCAAATCCTGACTCCAATCACTTCCCACCTTCCCTCGCGCATTAAATGCTCATTCTTGGCCAGTGGATTTGCTGTAATAAACAGAGACCTTGCTTCATTAAATGAAGCGTGGGACCCTGCTGTCACGTGATGATCTGACTTTAATGCCTTTGGCCGTGACCTTGTTCGATCTCGGCCTCGGCCTATAACCTTGGCCGAGATAACCATGCCTTGGTGATTTTTCTTTGTTTCTCTGGAACGCCAAACACCCTGACAAAACGCCGCGTTTCAGTTTGGGGCCGAGAAGAGTAGTTCCCCGGCCCATTCATGGCCGTGATTTATTAGGCACAAACATTGCCCCCACATCCCTGGATTCTTCGGCCTCGGCATGAGTGGGGGCCGAATGGATTCCAAGGGATGGACCCTTAGCCCTCTTCTGAAGTGATTGACGACCAGGACGTCAAACGAGTCAGACAGTCGGCGTAGTCAGTGCTTTAGGCACGTCGTGCAGGTTATCACTGCCCAGGGCGTCGCTTCACCTTGTCAAGTGAAACGACGGCCTCTAGACTTTTACCACGTCATTGCGCCCTTTATTCGCACGAGCCATCATTTCCCTTGTTAATCGAATCGCCGACCGCCAGATCTTTGACAAAAACTCACGCGCTTGAGTGCGTTGCCAGGCTGTCCCGTTTCATGAGAATCACACCCCTTGCTATGAGTATAAAAACCCAAACTGCTTCGTGCTTTCTTCACACTCCAAAAATTCCTGAGTTCGCCCCTTTCGAAGGTTCATTCTGAACTCCCCAACTTCCTTAGCCTTCTTTCTCCGATTCTGAGAAAACTTCTCCATTACTCGGTGACCTTCTTCTTCTTGCTTCGAACGTTCTGGAGCCTTTCTTTCGACTCCTGCCCTAATGGCCCTTGCTACAAGCCCTGCCAAAGCCAGGAAACTACCTCTGCTGATTCCCATGACTTGGCAGTTTGGCCTGGTCCAGATAGCCTGGCAGCCTGACGAAGATAGGAGATCCTGGTATGATGACTTTAATACGGCTGTACCCGTTCGGCTGAGCACCGTGGTTGTGTCTACCGTAGAGACAGCGGCTCTCAATATGGCCGGAGTGACGACCCTTAATATGGTCAGGACGACGGCCGCTGACCGTGGCCCGAGCGATGGCCGCCTATCATGGCCGGCGTGACGGCCCTTAACATGGCCGAAGTGCCGGCCGTGGTTATGCCCGGCTGCACCCATATCTAAAATTATGGCCTGGCCACTGGTCGTAATGACGGCCTTGGGTTCACCCGGCCGCACCTGTATTCTGAGTGACGGCTCTTTTTCTTCTCAGCCGTGGCCCTGGGGACAGCCCTTACGCTCACCAAGGCCGGAGTGAAACCCTGTTTCTAGGCTAGCACATATATGTACTGTTTCGGCCTTAACTGGCCGCTTTAACCTTCTGTACATATGCTTTCTTGGACTGTATGTAGGGTGGATCCCCTCTTTTCTGAATGATCGAATGCATGTCTTTTTGCTTTATATTGACCGCACCATTCATTCAACTCGCCTACCTACCTCCCCTTTTTCTTTTTCTTAACTTTTTTATCATAGATTCTCGGCGCCATCTTTCTCCCAACTTGCGCCGGTTTGTAGGTGTCGAGTTCCGACTGTTCTGAATTCTTTGATCTCCTGGGCGTCAGCCGTGAGCAAGCCTTCTTCGTTCGGCCATGTCGCCTGACAACTCGAAGGGTTCGAACCCTCTGTTTCAATAGTTTATTAGGGCCACGGTCATCGGCCGAGACATAAGGAGGCGTGCCTACGGTCGAATTTTTTGAGGCACGGCCGGCCCAAAAAACCTTGGGAAGCAGTTTGCGCTGATTTCTAGGCTCCCCTGGTAGGCACGGCCTTGGGTAACCGGGTGCCCCTGGATGCCCTTGTATGACCTCCTCTTTCGCGAGAGGCCGGATGTACTCGGGCTGAAACCCTCGAAACGACTTACCCTTTTGCACGCCGTTTTGCGGCCTTATACGCTGGGCCGTTTGAACATAGGGCTCGGCCTTTTCGACCGAGCCGAGTATTTTTAGAAGAGTGCCACGGGTTTGACCGAGGTACACTCGGTCCTCCGGGCATCGAGGTATGGCCACCTGGTTTTGTTGGGTTGTAGCATGATGGGACTCCAAGTGCGTCCGTGTTATCATTGGAATGGCTGGATTGTGTATTTGTACCCTTCTTGATCGTTTTGTCGTGGTAACGCTTCGGCCATGTTATTTTGGCCGGATCGCATTGGTCGGCCAAAATATGGGTCGGGCCGAGACTCTGGACCGTGGATAACCGCAGGTCTGCCCCGTCCTAACGCTCTAGCTAAGGCGTGTAGTGGGCCGTATCCCCTTTTTGCCGGATGGGTTGATCCAGAATCCGTCCTCATGGGCTGGGGCTGCCCCCAGCCATCGGCCGGGTAGTAGAGAACGCTGGTCGTAACCTGACGCTTCAGTACAGTTAGAGTTGCCGAGGTCAATTTTTTTGTCACAAGGTCGACCCTTTCGTGTTCTCGGCTTCTTTGTCCAGCTTTGGGAGACGCCGCGGATGAGGTTGTCGGCATCTCTTCTTGGAAAAAAGTCCGCAATTCGGAGGAGAATCTGTCCACTGCGGCCATGAAGGATGTCTCTATCCTGTAGGCCTGCTTGGACATCTGTTCTTCCATCACTGCCTGTTTTTGTATGGACTCGGCCAGGCGGTCCGTCGTGGTAGGAATGTTGGTTTCCATCACAAGTTTTTGACAAGTGTCCCACCGGGCGTGCCAAAAGTGTCTGCCACGCAAATCTCACGGCCTGGGGTTCCGGGCCGAGGGGATTTACGTTAACACGCGGTTTCCTGCTTTTGGACGGGGTGCGTTTGTGCGCGGGCGTGCCAGCACGGTCTACCGTGCGTCGAGATGTTTGAAGTGGGCGAGAGTGTTTAGATAGTGCGCCTGTCTGAACTCGTTTTCTAATCAACGATTGTAGCCGAGAGAGGAACTAATCTCGGCTGTAAGGTTCACGGCCTGAACTACAAGGCCGTTGAGTGGTGGTGTTTGGTGGGTTTTAGGGCGGTGCTCCGGCGCGCTACTCAATGAGCGGCGGTCGTATGATATATGGGGTGAGTGAGCGAATAACAAGGGTGGTGCTCCGGCGCCTTGAAAGTCAAGGGTCGTTTGATATATTGATGAATGGATTTTCCTTACAAACTAACACTACTCCTAGGAAAGCAAGTAAAGATATTGAAAGTGCATTACAGGAAAATATAAGTTGCTCCGTGGGAGGCTTTTGTTTGGTGTTTGAACCCTTTGAAAGTAGTCCTGAGTCTTGTATTTATAGGTAGAGCTCCTGGAGGGGTAATCGAGGCTGAAAATCTGCATGGTGGAGCCTGATTATGCCAAGTGGGTAGTCTAATCGACAATTGGGATCGTGAAGTATGGTGGTGTGACTCCATGAATCCCGGTGAATCTCAGCCGCCGCCCTGATCGTGGGTTCTGCGCTTCTGGCCGTGGAGACGCATTTATTGCTCTGATAGCCAATTACCTAATCTCTCAAGCTGCAAAGAGCTTTGTGAGAATGTTGGCGTCTAATCACTCTGATCTCTGTCACCAAATCCTGACTCCAATCACTTCCCACCTTCCCTCGCGCATTAAATGTTCATTCTTGGTCAGTGGGTTTGCTGCAATAAACAGAGACCTTGCTTCATTAAATGGAGCGTGGGACCCTGCTGTCACGTGATGATCTGACTTTAAATGCCTTTGGCCGTGACCTTGCTCGATTTCGGCCTCAGCCTATGACCTTGGCCGAGATAACCATGCCTTGGTATGTTTCCTTGTTACTCTGGAACGCCAAACACCCTGACAAAACGCTGCGTTTTAATTTGAGGCCAAGAAGAGAAGTTCCCCCGGCCAATTCATGGCCGTGATTTATTAGGCACAAACACTATTCATGTGAATAGTGGAAGCCCTTACCTTGCCTTAGCCCTTGCCTTAGCCTTCATGGGTGGACTTGCTCTTAGACGTGTCATGGTGGGTTGATCCAAATTTAACCTGCAATATTAATCGTACGGATCCGAGTCGTGTATCAAGTTCGAATCGAATTAGTACCCCGAGCACATCCCAACATGGTGGCTGATTAGGGTCCCTTTGTTTTTTTTTTAAGTTTATTAAATTTTGTTTATATTTTCTTTACAACTGACTTTGGGTGGTAAAGGGGATGTGAGCAATTTTCCTTTTTACCAAATCCATTGTGCCCACTATGTTTCCTCCTTAGTTTTGTGACACGTGGCACACCACTTAATAGCACTTTAACTCTGATAACCCTCCTCAGTCTATTTGTTTTGGATTTTTATCACAAATGGTCCCTGAGGTTTGTGAAATTATAACCTTTAGTCCTTTATGTTTTTTTCTAACATTATTAGTCCTTCATGTTACACATCACACAT
Organism: Prunus yedoensis; assembly: GCA_005406145.1. Classification (NCBI taxonomy): domain Eukaryota; kingdom Viridiplantae; phylum Streptophyta; class Magnoliopsida; order Rosales; family Rosaceae; genus Prunus; species Prunus yedoensis. Next base: position 6,291 of record BJCG01001320.1, on the reverse strand, counting down.
CAATTTGGTCTTGCTATTAGGTTTCGTCAACATTTCTGTTAAATTGATGATGTGGGAGCAAATATTTTCGTCTCCAATCACAGCATGCCATGTGGAAAAGAAGATTATCCTTAAATTAATTAATTGAACCATTTATTTGGCCATTAATTAATAAGGATAATATCTTAATTATAGGATATATCTTATATTTAATAAGATAATATCATTAAATCAGATATTATCCTAGCAATAGATGTAATCAAGTCCGACTCAACCTCTACGAATTTGGGTAAAGAATAACTTCTCCTAATAAGAGTTTATTCTCTACGAAACTCCACGAGACCCTAGCCCCGAGGCTCCTATAAATAGATGACTTCATTCATCATTCAAGATACATCGAAACCTACTCCTAATACCCGATAAAATACCTGAAGCTCTCTCCCTCTCCACTCTCCATATTTTCTCTACACAGCTTCAGCCACCACACACGCTCCGGCCGCCCGGTTCACACCATACATACAACTCTGTACCCTTTGCTTAGATATTGTTTTCCTACAAACACTTGAACTAACTAGGCATCGGAGGGCCTTTGACCAACACCCCTGGTGTGGTCTATTTACTCCAGTCTTTTTTATAGGAATCGAGGAAGAGAGATAAAGAAGATCAAAGGTTGAAGGATCTAGAAGCGAATATTCTCCCGCTAGATTATTTGCATAAACATTTGGTGCTTTCATTGAGAGCTCGAATTATACTCAATGCATGCTCAAGGAATCCATTTCTCCTATTTTCCAATCCACCGAAGCCTTCCAAACAACCATGGTTGGAAGCAAGAAAACAAGGGGCCAGACTGCTGCGATGGCCTAATCCATAACGGGCTCAGACCATCACGACGCCGCTCATCCTCCTCTCGGTCCCGCGACCAGGAACACCATCTTGACGCTCGCTGTCGCACTACAACAACAAGGCCTCTGCCATCATCGTAACATCTCAAGGCCCCGTGGCTGGATCTAGCCACCTTTATGGACTCGCCGTCGAGCATGGTGAGTCCTCCCATCAGGGTGGTCTCACTACCACCACCGACTTTGGCCCAATCTTGGAGCAACTTCAGTCATTCCCTCCATTGCCTCCCGTGTACACCTCCAATGAACCCTAGCCCATGTGCAATTGGGCTCCGCACAATTCTCTCATCCCGGTCCACGAAGTCAAGTAGATTTCAATCTGAAGTTGACACTAACTCAGAAAATGGACGACCAAAACGACTTGGTGAGATAGCTCCTCAACCAAATAAACTTGGCTCAAAACTTTGGCCTTGGACACAAGGCGAAGAGAGAAGGATGGATGAACGCGCCAGTGGGCAGTTTGATAGATACCAAGCAGGTCGAGCAGGAGGGACAACAATGCGGTCGGCTTGCCTACATGTCACAATCATCTGCAAGCCATACTTAGAGCAGACGAAGTCTCCCATCTAGATTGAGTTCAAGGACCAAAGCGCGTGAAAGGCTGGAACCACAACTTGGCATCCATGCCCGCTTGAGCCAACAAGGAAATGTTCACGAAAGGCTAGGCCCTCAGGGAGGTCAACTTGACAACCCCCACGATGAGGATTATGAAGAAAGGCGCTCCGTTGTCCGCTCACGAAGAACTAATTCCCGTTGACAAGTTACAGGGAATCTCTCGCAAACGCAGTCCACCAACACGCAGCTTAGGGAGGACAACCAAAAAGGTCGACCCTTGCGAGCAAATGAGGAAGTCAATCAGCGTCGCCCAAATTGGGAGGGTCACCAACGTGACCGACCAGCCATGTGCGCAGAAGACGTTGAGAAGCATTGTAATAACCACTCTGAGACCAAAGTTTGGCAGAAATTTCGAAGATGCTCTAGGCATGGAGGTTTACCGAGCAAACTCTCACCTTCACTGCTTAAATCGAGCAGGTTGCTCATACCGAAACGATTCTCAACGCCCCTTTCACACACTTCAAAGGGGATTCCGATCCGGAGAGCCATTTGAAACACTTTAAAAGTGCTATGATCCTCTACAAGGCCGATGAATCGCTAATGTGCAAAGTGTTTGTCATGACTTTGCGAGGAGCAACCCAGGATTGGTTCCACACCCTGTCATCCGGGTCGATCAGCATCTTCAAGGAGTTAGCTTACGTCTTCACCAAAGAATACACTTCTTACCGGACGATCAAGAAGACCATGACCATCTATTCAACCTGCAGAAGAAGTCTGATGAATCCCTTCGGGACTACATCAAGAGGGTTTCAAGGGGAGGAAAGGGCAAACATCATAGGATGTGATGACCAAGTGGCGTCCTCTGCTTTCAAGAGGGGCTTGTCAACTGAGTGTGAGTTGTATCGTGAGCTAACCATCTCTCCTTGCTAAACACAGGCAAAAGTCTTTGCGAGAGCAAAGCGCTACGCACTTTAGGACGACAACCGGATTGCCTCAGAGAAGGCTACCAAGCAAGCCGATCAACCGACTGAGCAGGCAAGCCAAAGGAACAACAAGTTCAACAACAATGATGAAGGCAAGCTGAGAGCTATACCAAGTTCACTATCCTGATACACCAGTGTGGGGCTTTTTCGTTCTGGCAGCTACAAATGGCTTGGGCCCCTGTAAGGAGCGAACTGATGAAATTATCCCCCTGTGTCTGAGTTCGAAGATCAAGCCCAAAGAATGTCTCGAAAGGGTAGTGAAGCCTTAGGAAACACCTTGGTTACCTTCACCAACGAAAATAACAACAACTTACAGATAGATTTTCTAGCTTGGGATGAAGCAAAGTTGTCATGAGTGTAGCCACTGAAGAGAAAGCTAGGCGTTTCTAGGAAAAAGGAGGTATTAAGGTAGGAGAGAGCATGAATTTGCTAGGTTTTACAGGTCAGAGAGGAAGCTTGCTCTCAAAATGTGAATGATGCTTGCTGGGTTGAAGAGGCCTCATTTTATAGCCGTTGGAAGCTGTCCTTTCCCAAGAAACCCTAATGGTTTCTATCAAATTTTGGCCAAGTTTTTTCCTTCCTTTCTCCTCCTATCTTATTCTGGCAAAATCTTCTCGGCCCAATCCCACAAAACCATGGATTTTTGGGAGCTCAATGCTTTTCCCGCGGCTGCCACAGTGGAGAACTTCTTATTTCCAGCCATTTCCTTTCCTCATTTTCTTCCTTCTTCCATGGCTGTCTGCCGCGCAAATCTCACGGCCTGGAGTTTCGGGCCGAGGGGATATGCGTGGACACGCGGCTTCCTGCTTTTGGGTGCGGTGCGGTTGTGTGCGGGCGTGCCAGCACGGTCTACCGTGCGTCGAGATGTGGTTTGGATGGAAGTGGTGAAATGGTGCGCCTGTTTGGACTTGACTTTTAATCAAACGATTGTGGCCGAGAGAGGAACTAATCTCGGCCGTTAGGTTCACGGCCTGAGCTACAAGGCCGTTTAGTGTGATGTTGGTGGTGGGTTTAGGGTGGGTGCTCCGGCGCGCTGCTCAGTGAGCGATGGTCGTATGATATATGGGGTGAATGAGCGAATAACAAGGATGGTGCTCCGGCACCTTGAGAATCAAGGTTGTATGATATATTTGATGAATGGATTTCCTTACAGACTAACACTACTCTTAGAAAAGCAAGTAAAATATTGAAAGTGCATTACAGGAAAATATAAGTTGCTCCGTGGGAGGCTTTGGTTTGGTGTTTGAACCCTTTGAATGTGGTCTTGAGTCTTGTATTTATAGGAAGAGGTCTTGGAGGAGTAATCGAGGCTGACAATCCGCATGGTGGAGCCTGATTAGAGCAAGTGGGGGAGTCCAATCGACATTTGGGATCGTGAAGTATGGTGGTGTGACCCCATAAATCCCGGTGACTCTCGGCCGCTGCCCTGATCGTGGGTTCTGCGCTTCTGGCCGTGGAGACGCATTTATTGCTCTGATGGCTAGTCACCTAATCTCTCAGGCTGCAAGGAGCCTTTGTGAGAATGTTTGCGTCTAATCACTCTGATCTCTGTCGCCAAATCCTGACCCCAGTCACTTCCCACCTTCCCTCGCGCATTAAATGCTCATTCGTGGCCAGTGGGTTTGCTGCAATAAACAGAGGCACTACTTCATTAAATGAAGCGTGGGACCCTGCTACCACTTGACGATCTGACTTTAACATCTTTGGCCGTGATTTTGTTCGGCCTCGGCTTCGGCTTCTGATTGAGGCCGAGATGATCATGCCTTAACAATTTTTCTTCTGTTTTCAGGAAGGCTAACTATCCTGGTGCAACGCCGCATTTTAGCTCCAAGAGAAAGTGCCAGGGCCGAGAAAAGGGCTCTTTCGGTCAGCTTATGGCCGTTATTTATTAGGCACAAACATTGCCCCCACATCCCTGGATTCTTCGGTCTCGGCGTGGGTAGGGGCCGAATGATTCCAAGGGATGGACCCTTAGCATTCCTCCTAAAGTGATTGAACGTACGTCTCTCGAGAGACACGCCCTTTCGTCTCGAGAGAGACACGCCACTTACAGCTTTCAGAATTCTCTATGCCCAAGCTTTGTCAAAACCCCTTTCTCAAAACTTCAAGCCTACCAAGCTCTCGATCCTCAAGGATTACTAGAAAACCCTGCCTGAACTCGCGACTCTCCTTCACCCTTGAGTTCATCATCACCCTTTCCAGAACCTGCAAACCCTCACCCTTTTCAGGACTTTCTTCCCGTGTTCCTCACGTTCATCACCTTTTCCGCATTTCCCCCTTAAACATTCATCTTAAATCTGCTTTAATGGCCTCCAGCACCTCTACATCTGTCGAAGTTCGTCCCAAGCCTTCCATACCGAGTTCAAGGCTATTTGCCGAGACATCCAGGGCTCGATCCTGCCTAACGTCATTTCACCCTGGACTGATGATGATGGCATTGCTACCGATTCCTGCGTCCCCGGCCCCTCCATTGATGGCGGAATGCCAGAGAGGCTTGTGGCCCATTTGAAGAACAACCTGGTAGACCTCTCGGCCTTTGACGGGGGAGACTTCCAAGATTGGAACGTGGTCAGGCCGCAGCAGCAATGGCCGACCGTGACCCCAGACTGGGAAAAGTGGCTGCCGAGGATGGAGCACTTCTTTAGCCAGCAATGGAAGGATCAAGGCATCTACCACTTGATCAAGCTGTTCGATCGGCCGCTCGTCATGGATCGGTCACTCCTGGCCGCGACCTTGTGCTTTTGGTCGTCGGCCACCAACACCATGAACTTTCGGTTCGGCATGATGACTCCGACCGTTCTAGACATGGCTACCCTGTTCGGCCTTTCTCCTCTCGGCGTGGAAGTGAACGCCGCACTCGTTGCTCCCGAGGCGGAAGGGAGTTTTAAGACCATGTGGCCCACTCTTACGAGGGTCGTCGGGAACAAGGCGAAAAACATGCTTAACTACTCCAGCTTCTATAGCAACTTCGGCGTGGAGGACAGCGCCGAAGATGACGTCATTGCCCCTCTCGGCGAGGTCGAACACGCCGCATTCTTGCTGTACTGGTTTTGCAAGTTTGTGTTCTGCACCCAGGCGAACAAGGTCACCCTGGAGTTCACCCACTTGGCCGATTACCTAGCGCAGGGCGGTAGGCTAGCACTTGGCCCATTTATGCTCGGCCACATCTACCGTACACTTCACGACATCGTCACCGATGGGATGAAGCCGAAGCACTCCGAACCGCTGGCCAATGCATTTTGTTTGTGCCTAATAAACCACGGCCGTGAATTGGCCGAGGGAATAACTCTTCTCGGCCTCAAGCTGAAACGCAGCGTTTTGTCAGGGTGTTTGGCTTTCCAGAGAAACATGAGGAAAATCGCCAAGGCATGGTTATCTCGGCCAAGGTTATAGGCCGAGGCCGAGATCGAGCAAGGTCACGACCAAAGGCATTAAAGTCAGATCACCACGTGACAGCAGGATCCCACGCTCCATTTAATGAAGCAAGGTCTCTGTTTATTGCAGCAAATCCACTGGCCAAGAATGAGCATTTAATGCACGAGGGAAGGTGGGAAGTGATTGAAGTCAGGATTTGGTGACAGAGATCAGAGTGATTAGACACCAACATTCTCACAAAGCTCTTTGCAGCTTGAGAGATTAGGTAATTGGCTATCAGAGCAATAAATGCGTCTCCACGGCCAGAAGCGCAGAGCCCACGATCAGGGCGGCGGCCGAGATTCACCGGGATTCATGGAGTCACACCACCATACTTCACGATCCCAAATGTCGATTGGACTACCCACTTGGTATAATCAGGCTCCACCATGCAGATTTTCAGCCTCGATTATCCCTCCAGGAGCTCTACCTATAATACAATACAAGACTCAGGACCACGT
>BJCG01001319.1:0-42031 GCA_005406145.1 Prunus yedoensis | reverse complement strand
CCTACTGACCCGGCTACCTGGACTCTTGCTTCTATCACCACCACCAAAGGTTCTACTTGTCATAGTCCTCTAAAAAAACCACATGGATTATTGACTTGAGTGTTACGGATCACACAACATTTGATCTTGACCAACTTATTAATCACAAATCATCCACTCCGTCGGTTGTGTCTAATGCTAAAGGAACCCCCTCCCCTGTGGTTGGGGAGGGCTTTCTATCTCTCTCTACTTCCTACATATGGATTCTGTATTACTTGTTCCATCTTTGGAACATAACGTGTTATCTGTTGCACAACTTACTACTATTTTGGGGTGTACTGTAACATTTTGGCCAAATTATTATGTTTTTCAGGACATTCTCACAGGAAAGATGATTGGTTGTGGTACTCGGCGGGGCAAACTCTACTACTTGGACTGGGCACCGGATGGTGAGATCAAGGTTGGTCAAGCTTTCACAACCAGTGGAACTCGTTCTGAGGGGGAGAGAGACAAAATTTGGTTGTGACATAAACGTCTTGGGCATGCCTTGTTCGGTTATCTTAAGAAGTTGTTTCCATCATTATTTTCCAGTCTTGATGTTTCCAGCTTCTAGTGTGATACGTGTGAATTTGCTAAGAGCCATCGTATCCTGTTCCTATTAAGTTCAAATAAGAGTTTGGTTCCGTTTTTTCTTGTTCATTCTGATGTTTGTGGGCCTGCTAAAATTGTCACTCCGGTAGGGGATCGATAGTTTGTCACGTTTATAGATGATTGCACACGCATGACTTGGGTTTCCCTTCTCCAAATTAAAGGGGAAGTCAGTTCCAAGTTTCAACAATTTTATCAAATGGTGGAGACTCAGTTTCATGCCAAAATTTAGGTTCTTCGTTTTGATAATGGAGGAGAATTTCTCAACCATGATCTTAACAAGTTCTTACAAGATCATGACATCATACATCAACGCTCATGCCCGTACATTCCCCAATAGAATAGGGTGGCTGAAAGAAAGAACATACACTTATTGGAAGTCGTTCGTGCTTCTCTCTTTGGGTTCCAATATGCCACGATTTTTTTGGGTGAAGCCCATATACTCTATAGCATACCTTATCAATAGGATTCCCTCTAGTATCCTAAATTTCCAAACACCACTTCAAACACCACACCACCATATCTAAACACCTTCCACCCCAAACTTAGAACCCCGGATTTTCAACTGTGTTGTATTTGTCCACTTACATGATCACCAACAAAGCAAATTGGATCCCCGAGCCGAAAAATGTGTTTTCATTTGCTATGCACCTCATCAAAATGGATACCGGTGTTATCATTCTCCTAGTTAGAAGGTCTTGACCACCATAGATATTTTGTTTCAGGAACATGACTTATATTTTTCAACAGCCTAGGAGGAGAATCGAGAATCCACCACTGCTCAAATTCTCGGTTTTTTTCCCCAGGACGTCACTCTACATCAAAACGACCGGTTGCCAATGGAAGGCAACCAGTCGCCCCCCTTAGTTCTTCAAATATAGAAAATCTGCTTCAAAACGACCAGTCGTCAGAGGAAAACGATCAGCTGTCTCCACGCTGTCAAAATCAGGAGGAGGAAATTGAACTATTTTAAGAGATTTTGCCTGCGTCAGCTCCAATACCACACTAATCACCTGCTCAGGAAGTTATTCAGGTAACATCTTTCTTGAAACTGATAACACTAATGAAAAATCCCATGATGATTTGATTTCAGAAGGCACATAGCCTACATATAAGCTTCCAGAAAGGAAGAACCATGGCAAACCTTGAGTACAATAAGAAGCACATCTTAAAGCCAAAGGGAAATACCCCATCAATAATTATATCTCTTAGCAGATTATCAGAGTCACGTGTGCACTATGTGAAGCAGTTGGCTGACATATATGTCACCAACAGTGTAACTAAAGCACTAGAAGACCCTCATGGAAAGAAGACAGTAGGATGCAGGTGGATTTATACTGTGAAACTCAAAGCTGATGGATCCGTTGAAAGATATAAAGCTAGATTGGTGTCGAAGGGGTACATACAGAGATATGGGATAGACTACAAGAAGACCTTTGCTTCAGTAGCCAAGATTAACACTATTAGAGTCCTATTGTCTCTAGCAGCAAATCTCGATTGGTCACTACATCAGCTTGATGTAAAAAATGCATTCTTACATGGAGGCTTGGAAGACGAAGTATATATGGATTTACCCCCAGGATGATTTGCAAGCTCAGAAAGTCATTATATGGGTTAAAGCAATCTCCCAGGGCATGGTTTGGCAGATTTACTAAATCTATGAAGAATTTTAGATATGCACATAGTAATTCATATCACACCCTGTTCTTGAAGCGTGATGAAGGAAAACTTACTGCATTGATTGTTTATGTAGATGACATAATTGTAATTAGAAACGACTCAGAAGAGCAACTGAAGTTTCAAAAGTATTTGTCTTAGGAATTTGAGATGAAGGATTTAGGTGATCTAAATTATTTTCTCGGAATCAAAGTAGCAAGGTCAAAAACTCGTACATTTTTATCTCAAAGGAAGTATATAATGGATCTACTCACTGAAACAGGAATGCTTGGATGTAAGCATGCTAACATACCCATTGAGATGAATCACAAGTTGTGTGAAGACATAGACCAAGAACCAACCAATAAGGAACAGTACCAACACCTTGTTGGAAGGTTGATATACCTGGCACCCACAAGACCAGATATTACATATGTTGTGAGTGTGGTTAGTTAGTTTATGCATTCACCCAGTGTTTTCTCATAGGAATACAGTTGATCGGATCTTAAGATACTTAAAGTCAGTCCTTGGGAAATGATTAATGTTCTCAAAAAATGGAGATCTTGAAGTTATTGGATATACAGATGTTGATTGGGTTGGTTTCATTACAGATAGATGCTCTACTTTTGGTTACTTTACATTTGTGGGAGGTAACCTAGTCACTTGATGGAGTAAAAAGAAAAATGTGGTTTCTCAGTCTAGTGCAGAAGCAGAGTATTGAGGAATGGCTCACGGAGTTTGTGAATTATTGTGGATCAGAAGACTCTTGACAGAATTGGGCTTCAAGTCAAAAAAGCCAATAGAGTTGCATTGTGACAACAAGTCAGCTATTGATATTGCCCATAATCCAGTTCAACATGATCAAACCAAATATGTTGAGGTGGATAGACATTTTATCAAAGAAAAAATTTAGAAGAAGATCATTCGCCTACCATTTGTAAAATCAGAAGATCAACTGACAGATGTCTTAACAAAAAGCTATTTGTGGCAAAGTATTTCATGACTCACTTACCAAGTTGGGCATTGGTGACATGTATGCACCAACTTGAGGAGGAGTGTTTGATGTGAGTCTCCTATTTACTTTCCTTTCCTATTCCTTGTAACGCACTCATGTAAACCTACTATATATACCTCCTTATGGAGAAGAATAAAGAATAACCCCAAAGTATTCAAACCATATTCATATTTTAGCATATACAAGATATATAGGTTAATTTGGTAGGTACATGATATTGTATTGATAATAATTTGCCTATTATATTGTATTGGATACATACATATTGTAGGTATATTAAAGCCATCACATTAATAGGTATATTGTGAAAATAATTTACCAACCCATATTGGATATATACAAGACAGGTAAATTTGTAGGTATATTATATTGTACTGGGATAAAATTTGATGAATTTTTTTTGGTCGAAAATTTAAGGAATTTTTTTATTAGTTGAAATTTAGAGATTAAAAGGAATGCCAAAAAAAAAAAAAAAAACCCAAGTCATTAATATGCTACAAATGAGGAAGTATTAATTAGAAATGAGGGACTTAATGACATGCTTGAAAACCGTCAGGCTGACTTATTTGAAGTATGATGACAAACAATGTAAATATGTAGGAGTACTATGACCTTTTACATTTTTTATTTTGAATTCGGTTTTATAAATAGATTTCAAAATTAATTGGTTGATATCTAAAAAATAAAAATTGTAGGGACCTATATTAGACCAAGCTGATGAGATCACTTTAGATATTTGAGAATAGGAGATTTTCTCTCCCATTTTAGATGTTAAAAGCGAGTTTATCGGAGATTTGTTTGTAATGGTATTTTCTTTTCATGAGTTATTAATGACATTAGTATTTGTTTATAATGGTATATCTAAGGGTATTTGATTGTCAACCAAATTTGTTTTTTGGATCTTGCCGCTCCCCTGAAAAATTTTCTGCCACTATCTACAAATCAAGCCCTTTAAAAATGTCATAATATGACAAATCTGTGTGTTACTCTTCACTAATATAGTCAGTTGAATTATTCAAATTTGCAGTCAAGACTTCAACATAAAATTAGTATCGATTCTAAATGTTATTATTGATCTCATAGTACATTCTCAACCATGTTAAATGTTTGTTATCATTTTGCATGTACCTAGTAAACTGTTACGTCAATTACAAATAATGTCCAAATTATAAGGGTATTGCTTACCCTGAAAAATGCAACAAAGCCCTAGAACAAATTTTGTTAAAATTTGAGTTGCGAGTATGCCACTATTAGTAATTAACTAATTCTAATAGACGGAAATATAAATAACTATAAATAAATAAATGACTTGCTGTAACACCCTGACCCAATTTAAGTATTTTGTTTAATTTTGTTTAATTGTGAAATTTCATTTTTGCCTTTTGGGGTAGGGTCACTTTAGTCACTTTTCGTTTCGGAATGATTTTGGGGAAATGAGCAGCCCCATGCGTAGAGCTCATTGATACAAGTCTATAGGCATAGACAGGCGGCGACCTCAATTTGGAGTTAAATCAAGAAGTTATGATCTATGGAAGTGCAGTGGCACAACCGTAATTCTCTTTCCTCTCACGATTCTCTCTTATTTCTTTCTCTTCGCGCAAAACCAGGCTAGCCACACTTTGCTGACGATCTCTTTGCTCCCGCCACGTCAGGCTGCGCCATCGGTCAAGAAAGGATAGCAAGGAGCCGGTGACCACAACCGGCCCCATCTCCAACGAGCTCAACCAGCTTAGTGTCGTCGCTAGCTCCAGGAAGCTTAAAGGGTTTCAAAGCTTTTTCGCCGCCGTTAATGGCATTTCCGGCGATTGTTTTTGTCAATTGAGGTATGATTTTTCATCCTCTCCTCATTCTCTTGTTGTTTGTGTTGTTATTTTAGTTCAATTATGAGGTTTTAGAAATCAATCAAGACACCCTAAACCCTTGGAGGCCAATGTTTTTGGCTGTTTTTCACCCATTTCCGGCCATTTTTTGGCTGGGGCCTGAGAACAAAAAATGTTCCCCTTGTTAGTATGATTATGTTGGTATAGGCTTGACCAGAGTTGTTGAGATTTTCTGTCGCTGAAAAGTACTCAAGCCACCCACAGTTGCCGGTGGCGGCCCATTGTGTTCTAAAATGTCCCCACATCGTCCCGAACACGAGGGTATGCTCAGATTTGAAGTTGGTTACCGTTTGACTATCGAACGAATATTAAACCTATTATGTGATATCCGGGTTCGATAGGTTTGGACAGTTTGATTGATTCCAATTTCAATTTTGTTGTTCCTTGTACCTCTAGGAACGTGTTGGAACTTGCGGATCGAGAATCAGAGTCCTAGATACTTCGAGTAAATGATCCTAGGGTTAGATGAATTGATCGCCCTCCGATCATGCGATTGGCTTTGATCCAACCTCTTGATCGAAACTAAACTCTTGGAACAAGTTTAGTAGATTGCGTGGACCTATAGAAACTTTCGGATTGGAAATCAGAGGTCGTGGGCCCTGCTGGCCCGGTTGACCTAATAGGTAGGCCTCATTGACTAGGTTGACCAAATGTCTTTAGTGATCATTTTCGGCATTGAGAACAAGTGAAACTACTCTTGAACCTACTGCTTAGACTTCGCACACACTTAGGGTTCTAAGAAGAAGTTAGGATTGTACGTTAAAGTCTTGTTTTGGTTTTCAATTTGTTCTAATGCTAGTATCTCTTAATTAGGTTCTCAGGAGCAATGTGTTGCTTAGGATGAACTTGCTCAGGGTTGAGCTAGCTTCAGACTTTTTGTGAGTGGACTTTGTTGTGAATGAGTATTACTTTCATTAACACTCCCTTCAATTGAGCTCCACACTTTATAGCCTCAAAACTATTGGGATGATTTTTTCCTCAAGCCTTGTATGTTAGAGCTCCAAAGTGATTGAGCCCACTTTAGAGCCTGCTCAGTATAAGACTTTGAGAATTCTATAGTGAGGACTTTATATATGGCCCTTAGGTGAGACTCTATCTCTTAACCGTTGGATCAAATTGGTTAGCATGATCCAACGGTTAATATATAGGACCGAAATGGCCATATATAAGGCCCTCACTATAGAATGACTCATAAGGCTTTATCCATTTCTCCAAGGACTCATTTTGGTAGGTCGGATTAGACTGACTTAGATTGGGCTTTAAGTATTGGCTTGAACTTGGAGTTGTGTCCTTTGTATGGCATGACACTAAGCTAGATCGAACTGGACTTCAAATTTTTTATATATTTTATATTTAAGTATTCAATATTTAGAAAAAATAAATTTAAAAAAAAACACAAAAATATGCAAGTCACATGAAGATACATTCTTAAGAATCATCCAAGAACCCAAACAAAGTCCAAACTAAAATGTTAACCTAAGCTGTTAATGGCTCATACCATCACTGTGAACCGAGCCTATTAGAGAACACCACGTGGCCATAGGGGCGGGGTAACCCTTATACCGACCCGATCAGATGTAGTGCCCCGGGTGTCGATAAAGGGCCTCCCCAACCAAGACTTAATAGGACAAAATGTGAACCAGTGCTCAGGTATTCGAACACCGACCCGACCACTATAGTGCCGTGTATGACCAGAGGCACATTCATAATAAACAGGCATGATCAGACCCCTGTCAAGTCAGTCACTCCATCCGTCTGATAAATAGCCTAGCAATGGAAAGAGATTAGTTAATGTACTTCCCATCCAAAGCCAAGTGTCGCCTTACCCTTTGATCCTCGAAGAACAGTCGGGTGATGGAGATGGATCATTTAATGTACCTCCCATTCAAAGCCCTGTGTCGATCCCTATCAGACAGTGTGGTGATCAAAACAGGTCATTTAATGTACTCCAGTCCCACCAGAGGGAAGGGAGATAAATATCTCCTCCTCAAATATCTCTGTCTCTCATTCTCCCACTATAAATGCCCTTCACCTACATCAGGACAAAGGTATTAAATATTCTCACCTTGCAAACCCTACATCCATTTTCTCCCACCTTTAAACCACTTCTGACTTAACCATCGGAGGGGGTTCAACTGGAATAAACCCCAGTTCGCTTCTATTTTGATAATTGTTCAAAGTGTGCAGGTCTCCTCTAGAAGATATGTCAACTAGGGGATCAAGTGCAAGCCCTAACCTTAATCCAGGTTCAAGCCCATTCACTATACGAGAAGGATACACGGTTTACATAAACAAATTATTAAAAATAACAAAGCAAAGTTATAATTCAAACTCAATCACAGACTCTATAATCACCAAGTTTATCACATACTCGTACATACCTGTACCCTTATTTAATTATAATGTTTTGAACACACACACTTTTATTGAATCAGTAAATAAAATAAGTAATGAAATTCGGCATGAAATAGAGCCCGCTCTGGGAATGCTCTCAACAAGACCTATCCATTTTTCAAAAGTCAATATTCATTAACAAGAATCATAGACTATTGGGCCTGAGGAGGTAACTCCATCACCTTCCAACATTATTCTCCATTTTTCCACACCTACATTAATTTCAAAGATAGTACAGTGTGTGCTATACTTTTCTGGTCCGCCATTATTCAACAGCTACATAGTTTTCTAAGGGACCTTAGGATTCAATATTGAACCTCAAAAGGCTTCAGATACGTAGTAGGACAGAGCACTAGGGGTTCCACACAATACTCTGACACTTGCATTTATTTCACTCTGCAATTCAACTTGGACGTTGACACAGTATATGCACAGACATATGTTGTAGAGTAAAACGGGTGCTATCTTCGTTACAAATTATTATTTTTTCCATATGTTGACCTCCATATATGTTAAGATTTAGGAAACTTGGATCATAATAATTCCAATATCAGATTTAGTACCTATAAAAAATTTTAGTTAAGGAAAGAGAACACTCGTTTATTTCTGTAGAACCAATGAAGGAAGGATCATCTAATATCTTTCCATCAAATTGAGAGATACTAGTAATCATAAAGTAACATGCATGGGTAACTGATATCAGAACCTTAAGCGAACTCTCAATGTATGGTCAAAAGAAAAAAGAGAGGAACTACTCCCTCAACTTTTGATACATCAAATATATCAGTATATTATTATATGCTTCTACTGCGAATTTCATGTGAAAAGATGACTTCTAATTGTTCTCTTTTCTAGTTCTGCACCATTTGCTTCTGCTGCTCTTGCCCATGTCTCTAGTCATTGCGCTTTAATTTTCACTACAAACATGCATGTATAGCTAAGAATTGTTCTCTTCCTATATACCTAAAGTATGAACTTAAGTCATTAGTTCTGTTGATTATTTTTGTATGAATTTGTGGTTCATATTTATAGTCTGGAAACACAAATAATCGGACTCTAAATCTAATTACATGAACGTGTAGTGCACAAGACTTCAAATCTCAAATTTATAATTTCGTGTAGAGTCAGATAGTCCGACAAGAGAATAGTTGTGGAAACAAATTAGAAAGCATTAATGTTGGATTGTGGAAATGATGAGACGATGTCGATGGAGATGGAGCCCTTTCCCTCGAATCCCATGCCCCTCTCCTCAATACTCATCCCCCCAAGGTAGCTATATCTATAAGCCCTATATATAAATACATGGTGATGTATGCCATGCCATATAGTACACTGACAAGTGAATAAACGTAAAACGCAGAGTCTGAAACAGTGGGAGGGAGGGAGGGAGTGATGGAGATACATTGAGGTCAGTTGACCGTACGTACCTGCTTTCCAACTTATATCAAGATTTGTTTACCTACTGTTTCTGCACAATGCAAACAATGACGTATACAATACGCTACCAAGCCAAGCTACTCTCCTCCTTAATTAGGGGAATGGCTACCAAGTACTTGACACACAACACGTGTACAGAGAAAGAGAGAGAGAGAGAGAGAGAGACAAGTAGCATCAAAATAAAGCCTACAAAAGTGAGTGAGGTAAAGGGACAAGATTTCCTGTTATAGGGGTCTAAAGACTAAAACAACAGTACCAGTTGCTTAGTCGGTAGGACCAAACACTCACCTAACCATTTCAAAAGGATGACATAACATAATCCCTAACCCTCTCCTTCCCCCCCTTTTCTTTTTTTCCCTTTACTTTCTTTTTCTTTTTCTTTCTTTCTTTCTCTTTCTTTCTTGCCTCGACTCAACTCAACTTCTGCTTAATATCCCTTTTTTTAAGGGAATTTATAAGGTTTTCTTGGCATTTGATTTGACAATTTGAGATAGCAGCAAGCAAGCGCTATATAACTCTATTTAATTTCTTTTTTTCATGGTCCACTTCTTTTTCTAACCCTTTTAATAATCACCTCCAACCCTAAAGCCAGAAGACCATTTGAAATTGACAAGCTTTTTCTCTGCTCAAAACTTTTCAACTTTCTTCTATTGGCTTCCAACATTGCTTTTACTTGTAGAAGCATCTGATTGTTTTTTAAAGTCCTCTCTCTCTCTCTCTCTCTCTCTCTCTCTCTCTCTCTCTCTCTCCACCACATTTCTCAGAACAAACACACACACACACACAATTGTGCATTGAATTGCCCATGTTCCCTGCTCTCACCACCTTTTGCTCATCAATACCCTCAAAACCAAGTAGTACACCATCTTCACGAAACCCTCTTTAATATCACCAATATCTGATCTCTCTCCATTCTAGCTAGTTTAATTTCCAGCAAGCTAGCATGGCTTCAAGTAGACGACCTGTAATTCTACTTGTTTGCCTTTTCTTGACATTCATCTTCACTAATCTTGGCAACTGCCATGCCTCAAGAACCGCCCAAGTCTTCAAGCTCAGGCCAAAGTACCAGCATTCAGGCCACTATTTGGGGTTCTTGCCAAGAAGGATACCTATTCCGGCTTCTGGACCCTCAAGGAAGCACAATGATATCGGCTTAAGAAGTTGGAGATCACCCTGATCAATATTGCCACATCAGTTTAATTTTTGACAAAAGGTGATCACCTGGGTTTTTCTTTGTTTCATCTTAATTAATTTTTTCTTTCTTTAATTTCTTCACAACAACATGAAGATTTGGTCGACAATGTACATGGAATTGTCAAAGGGTAATTAATATTTTTGGGCTGTTTTGATATGACAATGTTTTTAATTAGTTTGTTCAGGTTTGGTTTCTGAGATCTCCTATAAAATGTTATACCAGGAGAAAGACTGTTTGGTTTATCTTCTTCTTCTCTTTTTTTTTTTTGGGTGTGCTTGAGCAGTAGACAATCAACAGCTTCACAGGAGCTCTAATTACTGATATGATATATTTTTAATGTTATCTTCTGTATATTATACTCAAAAGATACATAGTTTCTACATGGAGAAGCTTCATATGTCTTTTCAAATATAATTTGTTTTTTTTTTCCCACCCTATTTACAATCCTTTGGTGAAATAATGAAAGTAATTGGTAGGTAATTATGCAGATTTCAATGGTGGAGTAATGGAGTGGAATTGTCACCGCCCATTTGTACTATAATTGCAAATTTGATAGAGTAGTTGTATATCCAACAGAATCACGTAATTTAAATTATGATGAGATTTTAACTATAATGAAAGGTATGTTGTATGATTAAAGAAGAAACAACTACCCAATCAGAGAGGTTATTTAAGCTTTTTTGAGAAAGAAAGAATTTGAAGTACTAGTCTCACTAACTCAGCATGGCGTTGGCGACAATAAAAGTGAAATGACTCCCTAAAACTAAAGAAGACACGACATCATGTCATACCTCTATTTAATTTTTCTTTATCTTCAATATAGGGTAATGCAGAGTCCTAAGTAAAGCTAGAGGCATCAAACTATGAAACATTGAAAAAGTTTAAAAGTACCCTAGGCATGTTTATCAATCCATTATGGGAATCAAAATAAGGAGTTCAATTTTAATTATGAATTATTCCTTTATTACCTCAAATAGCGGAATGAAAAAGTAAGCAGGGCCTATACAAAATCCGGAATTTAACTCCTGATTTTAGAGAAATTTGACTATGTTTTGGGTGGTAGGTGGTATTCAAAATCAGGAATCCATCTTTTTTATTCATTATATCCTCACACAAATTTTAAAATTCCAAATTTGTCATCCATTTGAACCAAATAATTTATCTATAACAAGTGCATTTTAGTAATCAAACTAGTTTTAATTCCGATTCATGAGAATTTAAGGAATCAATACAATTCCTACCCCAATTCAACTCCTCCTCCTAACCCTATTACGGATTAGTAAACATGTTGAGAAACAATAATTTAGAATCATGAGGTAAAAGGATAATAAACTTATAATTTAAATAAAAAATTTAAAACAAAATAAACTTATCATTTAAATAGTAAACTTATCACGCTTTTCTCTTTTCTCCCATCAATAGCTGCCTCACATCACATGCATGACATCTTCAAATTTCTAGTATTTCTTATTTAATACAAAACGAGATAAAAACATTATACATATTTTCCAGTCGAAATCAAGATTCTTTTTCTTTTAATAATGAGAGAAATACCACTGCCCTATAAGGTTCAAAATTATGTGTTGAATAATATGCAACAAAAGATAAGCTTATAATGTTATTTTTCTTCATGGGTGTATTGACAGATTGTTCAATAATGTTTTGGAATAATCCATAATCGTCTACTTTGTAATTTGATGCATGCGCATGTATTGATGAACAATTTCGAATTATAACCAATTTAATTCACATATAATGAGGAAATACGAGGAATAGGTATCATCCTTCTATTTATGGTGTGCAATCATTTTAAGGATAAGAAAATGAATTTTCGTAATGGATAGCAAATTATAACAAGTGCAAGAGCAAAAGAGATACTCGAAAAAAAGGAAAAGAAGGCTACTCAATGTTAGCACCATAATATATATGTGGGTGTGTTGATGGATTTAGAGTTGTGTTATAATTTGCGGCTTCATTGGATTCTATTGAAAAATCTGGAATTCATGAGGGATTTGATGATTTTTTTTGTTTGGCCATCCATGTGTATACATTGATATGTATTATTATGATTTTGATGATTTCTGTTTGTATACCATGTTTTGTGGTGTATTAATTCATCATTGTCCTCCTCATTTCAAGTTATGTTATCGGCTCCTTGCTTCTTCAACAATGAAAAATAATTACCGTGGATGTATATAATGTATTACCTAATTTATAAAGTGCCACGTAAAGCTCAGTTGGTTGAACTTGTCGACCTACACTCATATAAGCAGAGGTTCGAGATCCCTAGATTGTTTGAAGAAAGTTATATTAAAAATCATAAATCGAATTACAAGGTGGGTATAAAAGCCAAATCACACTCAACACTATCCTTTTAAAAAGGTGTCCTAAACAAGGATTAGCATGGACCCCTTACTAAAATCTCTGGCTCTATCTATCATCCTGCCTCACATTAAAATTAATAAGAAAGAAAAAAAAAAATCAATTGGAAACTCATTTGACTGTACTAAAATAGTGGCTGCAGTTTGTTCCCTGTTTCATGCCAAAAAGTAAACTAAAAAGCCGAAAGCTTCAAAAAATAACTTTATTTTTCCCCCTTGTGACTGGAAAAGTTACTCAATGACTTTACAGGGCATAACAATAATTAAGCAAACACTAAAAAATGTGGGGGCCAAATTTACTGTAAAAAATCGAGATCAGATTAGAACAATCCAAGAAATTATGCATCATAAAAAATTGTCACTAATCTCTAATCATGAGCCTCCAAACTTAAGACGCTTTGCTTTTACCACGTTTGTCGTTTAAAGAAGGTGAATAATGAACCCATTTGATTGCAAATTTAAGGTTTAAAATTAGCTTCATCCATTTTAAACAACTTTAGGAGGTGATGTAATGCCAATACATAACACTATGCTTTGCACAATTCAAGGGGAGGCCCATGATTTGACACAATAAATTACTTTTATTCCTTGATATGATCATGTGAGTTTTTAGTGGCCATTGATTACAACAAAGTAGGGTAGACTGTGTTGAAGGTCCCACAGCTAATTATAATGGCTACAAGCAAGTGGATCTTTTTGGGTTTTGTTTTTGTCTAATTGGGTTTTAGAAAAATTTTAACGCACTAATAGTTTTGGATTTTTCCGTCCAAATAGGCTTTATAACTCGATTGTATAATATGTCATACTAAAATGAAATCTATTAATGAAAAGTCCTATATTTTTCCCAAGTGCTCTAGAGTGGGCTTTATGTTTGGTTTTAGGCATTAAATGTATTTGGATGTGAGGCCTCTGGCTATGTGCTCTGGATTTGGATGTTTCTTTTCTTGCTAGACTTTGGTTTGAATTTAGTAGTTTCATCCTCCTGCGTGCAAGAATTCTATAGTGAGGGCATTATACATGGCCTTTAGGTGAGGTTCTAATCTTTTAACTGTTGAATCAAATTATTCATTGAAATTAAATTAGTAAGTCGGATCCAACAGTTAAGAGATAGAACCTCACCCAAAAGCTATATAACGCCCCACTATGGAATGACTCCTCCTGCATGTTTTTGTTTTCTAGTGTTGTATCTTGCTTAGGGCTGTACCATGTTGTTCCCTTTATGGTTCAATGAAGTGCTTCATTTCGAACAACAAAAAAAAGTAATACGGATTGTTCATAGGTTCAGGGTACTATTGCATCTAGTGAGAATATTTTTTTTTTTTTATAAAATGCTTTTGTGTGAGTAATTATCAATTCACATTGAGGTAAACTGAACAATTTCAAAATCAAAATAACTGTTGGGTCCCAAAGTAAATTGATGAATCCTAAAAGAATTTTCCTTTCTCAACGTTTATAATCAAAGGCGACACCTAATATTGTTTCTAACACAATTCCTCTATCTGTGCAGTTGTGTGAAATCTTAAAATTTGGTGATTTCCTTAAAAACGGAGGGCTAATGGAGTTCACATAGTAAGAATTTTATCCGTTGTTCATATTGATGATGGTGCTGTATAGCCTAATTTTTTTAATGACAATGGAGCTGAAATCCTATAGCCCCATTTTTATGTATCCTCGGTCCCCTGGATAATATTTTGACACCTATCCCTCTAATTTAACTTTGTTGTGAGGCGTCCAGCTCAGTTGATTGAGCTTTTTTCACTCCATTCATGTGGGCAAAGGTTCGAGACCCCTAGGCACCTATTGCTTGTACTAAAAAAAAAAAAAAACACTTTGTTCTGAGGCATAAAAAGAAGAAACCCATTTAGGCTTTTGCTTGCATCATCAAATATATTGTATAATAAGTTATGAGTTAAACAAAAAAGAACCAAGAAAAACAAAGAAAGCAAGAAACAAACCAGGCCCTGCTGCTTTGGCAAAACTGTTTGTGACTTCCCTTGGATGGCGATATTATAGCAGCAAAGCAAGAAAATTAATCCTTTTTGCAGCAGGGTTTCACACAACATTTCATTCCCTCTAAGAATAAATGGATTGTCTGGTCCTTGATATGCTTCCGAGCTGAACCATATCTTGATCTTGACCATGCAGAATACAATACCTCTGCACTTTCTGTGAAAAACCATTACTGCTAAGGTCAAGAAATCACAAATTATTTGCCATACCAATGGCAGTTGAAAGCAAATAAACTGGAACTCAGCGGACAAGGATTTTCTTTGGCATATGCTTACGCAGTTGTCATCAACACCAGATGCAGCAGCTTCAACTCTAACTTCCTCATCTTCACTATCACCAAGTTCAAGCCGAGTTGCTGAACCTTGTTGAGCAGGATTAACTTCCTTGGATACCGATACTGCCGGAGAAGATTCAGATATACTAAGATTGGCATTATCAGCAAGATTGAGCTCCTCAAGAAAATTATTACCTGCTTAAAATATCAAACCAACAATTCGTAAGTTCGTTTCTAAGGACTAGTATATTGAGTACTAAATTGGCCTAGTGTGTGAACCTGATTCGAAGAACTCCAGCAACTCCAAGCTCACACCTCTGAAGGACCAAAACTTTCAGACAACAATGTGAATTTGAAAGCATTGACGATAACACATTGCTACCCTGTGTTCATAGTTGAGGGGCTTCAGTCAGGCTAGTATAGCAAAATCCTCAAGTAAAACTAAGTACAAAGCAGAGACTCTTGGTTGGGTAGGATTTCAGCAAGAAACTCCCACATAACAGAAGGCTCTTTCTCAAGTCAAAATGGCAACGACAACATTCTATTGAGAGCAGGGAACATTGCATAGTAATCAGGCTTTTTAACAGCCAGTTCAAATTTATCGTTGAATATTTATATATTCGATTCATAGCCTTTACATTCAGGTTCACTCCTTCATGCAGAATTTACTTGTGGTATTAGAAGGCAAAGGTAGACAACTAGAGGCTTCAAGAACAAGCAAGGGCAGATTTTCACAAGAGGCAAGTATGCATATGTGAACATGTCTGTTCTAAATAGTGGCCTGGCTTGCAATTGAAGTCACATTTGCTCTCTTGCTTTGTCTTATTGACCCGTCTGTTGTATTTCTGGCTCTTGAAGGCTTTCCAATCCTTGTCCTTTAAGGATTCCAATAGGAATCGGTACGCCTTGAGCACTTCAAAGGAAAGATATGCCTCTCTTATTGGCTATATTTACCAAAGATTTCTCTCTTCTTTTGTTTTTTTTTTCTGTCTTTTTTCGGTGCTTTCAGTGTATTTGATATGTGGGTCTGAGAAAGTGCAACAAACATAATGCATAATGGAAGGCTACGAGAGAGGGGAATGGACTAAGAATCTGATGTAGCATCAATTAAACAACCTCAAGAATATCAGGGCAACACGTCTAAATGTAATTTTGAATTCCATTAACTAGATCAGCTATTGATTGAGACAACTTAAATGCATCTGTATGCAGACTAAATTCACAGGCATTGGAGCTATAAAACAAACACATCGACTATTTTTTATGTTCAACTCCCATACTTATCATATGATTCCCATTTTCAGACACATATCGTCATTGGCAACCTGAACATATTATGTAAAACAATGTCTGGTAGAAGGTGGTATGACCACAAATTATGAAACCACGTTATCTTTTGTTAAAAAAAAAAAAATCACAATTATTTGCTTTCTCCAGCAATATACAGAGCTGCAAGCAAGTCGCAAGAGAAACCAGCAACACTACAAACACGGTAAAAGAATTAGCAAAATACCAGGACAAAAGAACAAACCTCTTGAATAATAGGATTTCCTGAAAGGTTCAGCTCAAGAATGCCACAAATCATAGATGAATCAGTGCTTAGTTTGAGAACATAAATAAATGTCACTCCGCAATAAGATAAGTCAAGTTTTACAAGATCTTCAGTCCCATTGAACAGTGACTCAGTTAATATTAATGCCCCAACCTGCAAAAGAATAATAGATGAACAAAATTAAATAAAAGCAGCTGGAGAAATACGCCTAGTGGCTTTCAAATTCCAAAAGTAAGTTCTAAAAATGATAGAGTTCACTCACAATTCCAATACCAGTTTCCCCAAGCATCAATACTAATAAGGACAAGGTTTAAGCAACGTGGCAAAGGCTATCAACTGCAATCTAGCTTCAAACCGTTCACACCAGTTTAAATATAATATAGTCACACCCAAAAAAGAGGTTTACTCAAGTATAAACCTTTTCAGAGAATCAGGCTTGAGAAGTAAACTAGCAATGACACTTCCAGAAATTGGGTTATATCATGTGAAAGAATAATAATTTTTATTTATTTATTGAGAACTCAAATAAAATTCAATAAAACATAAGAACGTCGATTCTTGTACAGATTTGTTAGATACAGAATACACCTTAGTTGCCTAACTCCAAGTCATTAGTGTGTCGACTAAACCCATAACGTAACGGTAAGAAAAGAATACCCTCAGATTCTTTTGTAATTACTGCAAAAAGATTCAGTCTATAAGACCCAAGTTGTTAGTGTGTCAACTAGTTGAAAATGCAGTTTTGTTCTAGTACACAAAATTGTATTTACAGGCTTCTTTTGCTCTAACCATCCCCAACAAACCACCAGTGATAGTGATATATACAACTATCTTCAAGTTCTCAATCCTGTTGTGGGCGCCCTTCTCCCCGGGGCATTTTCTTTGACATCGAATCTTCAACATCCTTCAGCTGGTAATAATGCGGAGCTATTTCCACTAACCACTCCGGCTTTAATTCTGTTACCTGTCTCATATATTCCTTGGTTGTAAGTACCAATTCATGGTATATAACCCATCTCGGAAGCACCTGTGACAGCCCTGAGCTGGGATGTATATGGACAGTCTGTGGATGTTTGACTGTTCTATAAGATCCATTCTTTTGAAGCTTTGCGGAATGAGGGAAGAAGCCAGATGTAATGGCCTTCTTTATGGTCTCGTAATCACTGAGATTTGAGACCAGCTCAATCTCAACCCTCTCCAAGAGTCCCTCAAGCTGGTCTCTAATATCTCTAGCACGCTTCATGCTCCTCACCTGTATATAGTTTTCATAGCACCACTGGGTTGAGAAGTTGGTCTCTTTCCATGAGTTATAGACCTTGAGCAATGCAATGTGATCTCCCACATTCCCAGTGTGAAAATTCAAACGTGCATTGTCAGCATGGACTTGTTTGTCCTTGGGACGGTAAAAGATGGAATTACCAATGGAAAGCATGGCAGCAATGGAAATGACTTCATCTGAACACTTGTACTTATCAGAAGCAACTATCATCTTAGATAGCATGGGAGCAAGAGGAAACTCCGCCATCCTTCTACCGACTTTAGTCAACTCACCCACTTTATTTAATGCACTTAGTGCAAATAACAGTTCCAGGGCTTTTAGTAATGCTTCAGATGGCGGAGGGTCCATAAATCAAAATGCAATAAGTCATGAATACCAAGGCTCTTCAGCGTAAGCACAACATTTGCAAGATTAGTTCTTTGTACTTCTGGTACTGTGTTATCATCTAAATCATTGTAATAATTGTAGGCAGTATATAACCGGAAGCACTTTCCAGGACCCGTTCGACCAGATCGACCTGCCCTCTGCATAGCTGATGCCTTTGAGACAGGAGTAACTAGCAATGACTCCATTCCAGTCCTTGGGTTATACGACTTCATCTTGCAAAACCCTGGGTCAATAACATATTTGATCCCATCAATGGTCAATGAAGTTTCAGCTATATTTGTGGCAAGGACAACCTTCCTTGCCCCATCAGGTGTGGCTTCAAAAATTTTTGCTTGCAGCTCAGTAGGTAGGTTTGCATATATGGGCAAATAATCAGCTCAGCAATTTTTGTCCCTAGGCCCCTTGTTCTGTGCTTCAATATTTCTTCCGCTGTTTCAATCTCTTCCTGACCAGTGAGGAATACCAATATATCTCCAGGTGGTTGCGTCACATGGATTTGAAGTGCAGTGACAATTGCTGCATCTAAGTAATCAGCTTCTGGTGCTTTCGTGTAATGGATATCAACAGGATACCGCCTCCCTGGAATTTTGAAAATTGGAGCAGAATCAAAATAATCACTGAACTTCTCAGCATCAAGCGTTGCACTTGAGATAAGCAGTTTGAGATCCGGTCTAAATCGAGCATATCCTTCACTAGTCCAAATAGAATATCAGTCGAGAGTGTTCGTTCATGGGCCTCGTCCACCATCACCACACTGTAACTCGCCAGATCTGGTTCACCAAGGAATTCTCTCAACAACATTCCATCCGTCATATATTTCAAAACAGTCTTTCGGATGTGCAATCCTCAAAACGAATAGAATAACCAACCTCGTGCCCAAGTTTGACCCCCATTTCTTGAGAAACCCTTGCAAGCAACACTCATGGCAGCAACTCGCCGTGGCTGTGTGCACCCAATCTTTCCACGCTTTGTGTATCCAGCCTCGTGAAGATATTGGGGTATCTGCGTAGTTTTTCCAGAACCAGTTTCACCAACAATAACCAGAACCTGATGATTTTCAACAGCTTCAAGCAATTTATCACGGTAGCTGTAGATGGGTAGTGTTTTTCTGTCATCCTGGAGCTTCTCTAAGCCCAATTTCGCCTTCGACCCAAGTAACTCAGAGGGTTGCCCGTCATCATCAAACTCATCACCATCCATCACTGATGCCTTGATAAAATCAATCTGATCCTCAAATACAAATTGATACTCACCAGATATTTGTTTTTGGTTTTTTGAACCAAATTTCAGCGTTGCTTTTCCAATTTGATGATCCTCCCAAGCTTCCTGTTCTGCAAATGGGTTCATTTATCCCAGCACTGAGGTCCCTGTATCGTTGCACAGCCACAGAAAATCTCTTTTCCTGATTAACACCACCCTCCTCATCATACGCATCTGGCATCCTGTACTCAGTGGTATCCTCAACCTCATCTGACCTCTTCTTCACCAGCTCGTATATTTGTTTCTTGTAGCTTAGTTCACTATATTCTGCTTCAGTGAGCTTCACACCATCAAATAAGTATTGCTCATCCTCTATATCGTCTCTGATTTCCTCCAATTTCTTTTGCTCCCTCTTTTTGAGATATTCTTGTCTTGAAACTTTTCTTAAATCTTCGAGGTCATTCCGCTCCAATGCATTGTTTCTCCGAATAGCCTCCTCTTCTTCCTTTCGTGTTAATTTTCTCTCTGTTAACTTTCTTGTAGCTGCTGTATCCCGTTCCCTTATATTCTGCTCCAATTGCTCCCTCTCTCTTTGGTCACGCAATCTTTCCTCTTCTGACTCTGAACCATCATCGTCATCTGGGGAATAAGTTCGTCTTTTAACTCGTCTCACTTGTCCCTCTTGTGCAATCACCTCATCATCTTCATCTTCTGGACTCAAGACCTTCTTCCTGAATCGTTTCTTATGGGAATCAGCTTTCCTGGACTTGGAAACATCCTGGACAGAAGATGTATCACCATCATTGTCATCTTCGTCATCTGCATCCAAGAGAGAATATGTCTTCTGCTTCTTCACCAACATGGCAGCTTCCTCTCTTGTTTCTGATATAGATTCAAACCAGATTCTTTACGGGGCACTCTTGCGAAGATGTCTTCAGCAAATGCACTTGTTTCGGCGGAAGATGACAACCCAAATTCTAATTCTACAAGCTTGCCCGCAACATCAGCCGGTGATTTTGCCTGTCTGGTTAATCCAATAATGTACTGAACAACAGTGGGCTGAGAATATCCGAGCAACGTCATCAACTTATCGGATACCCATGTATTCAGATTGCTCTCGCTCCCCATTTTTTCTTTTGTTTGGCTGAGAGAAAAAGGGATTGATTGGTCTTCCGAAAGAAAGGCTCTGTGTGAGCTTCGAGCTTCGTGTGGACAGTGCGGCTACTTCCGAGACCACTGTAAACGGCCGGAGTTGACAGTTCGCCGTGCGTTCAATACACGGGGAAGACACGGGAAAGAGAGAAGGTAATTTTAAGAGATTGGATCGGAGGAGAGGAGAGAGAGAATATATAGGACGGGCTTTCCTTACTTTTTACATTCCGTGAAAGAAGAGGAATTGAGACAATCTAATTTGAAAAAGGAGTCCAAATCCAAACATCAATACAATAGGATGAGCCAGACATACCTAATTTATGAAAAGTTGTTCAATGCATCAGCAACCCATTGAAGAGCAGCCCAGCAATCTTCATAAGCAATTGGAAGTGGGTTCTCTGGGGAAACTTGGTGGTCGAAACAGGCAGATTTACACAAACCAACTTGGGGCGGCTCAATGCGTTAGGGTTAGGATGAAACCGACGCGCTTTCCAACAGGCAGATTTAGGGGTTTATTCAATTTAGATTTTAAAAGATTTAAAAAGTTTAAAATTTAGGTAACTTCAATCACGATTTATAAAAATCTATTCATTCTAACTTTTTAAACTCCATTAAAATTTAGATGTATTTCACAACTTTAAAAAAACGTCATAAAATTGGTATGTATTCAAAAACGCATTGATTTTAAGAGGGGGAAATACAAAAATTGGTGGATTTCTTCGATAAATGACTATTTTTTAGCCATGACCAAATCCTTTGATTCCCACCAAGGATTTTGAGAGATAGATTATTGTTATTCGCAAGATATGATTTCACTCACCACGTCGACTTACCACCATTTTATCAAGACTAGCCTCATAGCCCAGCCACCATCAAACCACAACCACAGTCTATCGTCATCGTCTCGCCGCTTGGCCACAACCTTTGCCACACCCACCATCATCTTCGCCACCCACCATTCCCTTTCCTCGCACAAACCCCCCACCACCCCCACCGCACCGCCACCACCACCAATCTCAGCCCCACCATCACCCCACCGTCACCACTACTACCAACCACGCGCTAAGCACCATCACCATCACTGCCCAACACCTCCACCATCAACGGCCAACCACCGCTGCCAACCACTAACTACCACCCTCACTATTGAAGCAGCCCCACTGTCACCACCACCAGAACCACTTCTAGCATCATCCCACAACTGCCATGCCAACCCTACCACCGTCTACCCACCTTACTACTCTCCCACCACCACCATCACTATCAACCCCACCTTCTCCACCACCTCACTAACGCTGCCACCACCCACTACCTCCCCCACAAACCACCATCACCACTGCCATTGGCATCACCACCACCGTCATCGCTATAAACTCCATTAAAATCAATAATAAAATTCTAACAAACTCAATTAAAATCTAACATGAATTCAGTCAAAATCTATGAGGAGTTTGTAGAATTCAGTCAAACTCAATTAAATCAATTAACATCCATCAACTTTATAACTCTTTAAAATTATTTAAAATTTAAATTGAATACACATTCCTTAGGAATTCACATATTTAAATAAATAACATATATGTAGAAAATAACATAAAGACAAAAC
This sequence comes from Prunus yedoensis, assembly GCA_005406145.1. Taxonomy (NCBI): domain Eukaryota; kingdom Viridiplantae; phylum Streptophyta; class Magnoliopsida; order Rosales; family Rosaceae; genus Prunus; species Prunus yedoensis. Next base: position 19,986 of record BJCG01001319.1, on the reverse strand, counting down.
ATTCGAAAATCAGCGCGAAATATCAGAATAGATGTGTGAAAAAACAATAAAGAGCACTTTCCAAACAAAGATCGTATTTCCGCAATCTTTTGCCTTCTCTGATTTGGAAATGGGTGTTTTTGAAAAATGCCAAAAGCAAGAGAAATATTTAAAAGAAGCCAAATATTTTGTATTTGGCCAATAATGCCCTTATTTATTTTGGATTGCCTAAGGAATCCTTTTTTGCTTTTTAGATGATGCCAAAGGATTGTTGCTTGATGCTTGCCGTATGGAAGCTAAAAACTTGCTTTGATAGTTTTTGATTGATGTTGCATCTGCTACTCATGTTGCTGGGATGATCTCTTCACGTGAAAATGAAGTTGATGATGCTTGGCTCTACATGGTCTTCTTGTGTTTGCTGCTATGGCTTATCATGTTTCCATCATGTTGTCTATATTGTATAGGTTGTCTTCTCCTAAGCTATCCAGTATGAGTTGTCGTTGTCTTCTGTTTCAATTGTTGTACTATATGGCTATAGATTACATTAAAAAAACTTTTGCTCCTGTCGTGCTTATCCTGAATTCAGGTGTGTCATCTGGTCTCCTGGATATAGTCTCTGAATAAATCTTGCTATAGTTGGATTGGTGAAGGAGGTTCAGACGATCATCATTGAATAATTGATGCTCAGCTATTATTGCTCCTCTATGCTTTTGAATGTCCTGCTTGGTAGGGATTCCCTGTCTTTACTGATTCTTCCAGACGAAGCAATTCATTATAAGGAATAATAATACTATGTTTGTGCTCTGTCTGGGTAAATACTATCCTTAACCAGTCTGGGGGTATGCTAGTGAAATCTAATTTTTTGCTCTTCCATAGAAGAATATAAAAACTTATGACTTCTATTAATTTTGAGGAAAATAAATCTAAATGATCACTATTGTCAATATAAAGTTGACCTAATAACCATACTCTTCTAAAACTGCTGGAGTAACTGGGGATAGTTTTTGGGTTATGCTCTAAATGCAGTTCTCTATAGTCAACCATGTTAATACTAGCTAAGTAAAATAGTATAATGAGAACAGCTTTGGAAATTGTTTTTTACATATTCGGATTGGGATTATTTTTTAAATTATAAAGAAAAGCCTAAATGTATAACTAAAGAGATGTATTTTGCTCATACTCTAATCTAATCATATGACTCTTAACATCTTCTAGTAAATTCTATACCTTTCTCTAGCTATAGTTTGAAGAAAATATGGATTTTTAGTTTTTTGCTCAAGGGAAAATCTCTATTATGCTCAAGTAAGTTGGGCTTATTAGCATCTTTTTTCTTGTAGATTTTGACATCTTAAATTAATGATTCTAAAATTTCTTACTATTGTATCATACTCTTCTTTGTTCTCCATGTTTTGCTTGCAAAAAAGAAAGTTGTTGTTTTGCTATTTTATAATCATAATTAATGCTAAAAACTCTTCCTCAAGGGCTTAATAAGTTTTTCATACCCTCTTCTCATGCTTTCAATTATTAGTTCTAATGTTCCAAAGTTGTCTTAAAAGACCTTTTTGTTTATCTCTAATGATGCTTGAGTACGATATTTTAAAGCAAGGATTTCTAACTTCTTATACTGGAATTCAATAATAAAAATAAGTATTCATGACAGGACCCGACCTAAATTCCACTTTGGAATCCAAGCCAAACCTGTGCGTGTCCGACACTGGCAAGTGCCAGGCACAAGTGACCTAATTGCCCTTCTAGTCAACCTTCACTTAAAACTGGGTTTGACTTCTGCCGAAAACTCAGCAGAGTCTCCCCTGGATTTAGGCCAATCCCAAAATTACACCTATCAAAACATGCCTATATAAAATATTACCAGCTGCCAGCATACAATTAATTACATACAAACAGTTAGACAAGTGTTCTGGGCAATAACAGAGCATCTATACAGAGTAGATTACAAATTAGCACAACTAAACAAACCCTACATTGGCAAAAGACGTAGCGAAGAGGTCTCGGCCCGGTGGTGGCGCACTGACGCATGACTACTGCCTGGGGCGCAAACATTAAAAGGGTGAGTGGACCAAAAATAAATGCAAAACTCGTACTGGAATCAATGCAATCGTATATATATATATATAATCAATCACACATTTAATTAAACATTAATTATTTGAAAGCATTGAAATCAACTTTAAATCTACCACCAAGGTGTACCCATGTATAATTTCGTCAATTCCTTTAGTTTCCGTCAATTCCTTCCTCGTGCCACCGGAGTGACACGTCCTAGCAGACGTCGGGAAACACAAAGTCAACCTGAGCCGCAACCCTAGCAGAATTCAGAGGACACTTGGTCGGCCTGATCCGCAATCCTAGCTAGACTTAGGGAACGCTTGGCCCACCTGAGCTGCACTCCTAGCACCACATAGTTCGAGCGTCCCCGAGACTCGTGGAACTGTGTCAAGCATGCTGACTTACCCGAAGGCAACTGGATGTCCATCGACATCAATAATACCGAAGGCAACATAATTTTATTCCGAAGACAACCTTATTTTCGAGGCAACCTTTATTACTCTTGGGTACCTATGGTGGTTTCTAAAAATATAAATATATAATTGTGAAAAGATTAACTAAAAACAAATTCCTGTTTAACCTTAACACTTTGCTGCCATTAAATCTGATATTTAATTAGAATTTTCCTTTTCCTATATCCTTTGAGGATATCCTACTCGGCAGCATATAAATTGAAATACGTAAAAGCATATAATAATTATGCAACTCTAATCTTTGAATAACACTTAATCAAGATCAAGTAATAAGAATAAATTGCATAAAATCATTTATAAAACAAAAAGTCCACTCACAGATACTCTGAGCTAGCTGGACTCTTTGAAGGTCCCTCTTGTGGGTCACTTGGTGCCCGGGTGCCTGAATAACCATCATAATCTTTATTAATAACTCTGCTCCATACTATAATATTAAAATAAAAACCCAGACCCCCGGCTTCTAAAAGTGCGTGCATCTCTTTTAAAGGTCATTCTTATACTCACATTAACTTTCCTCTCAATGGGCATGATTTAATAGTAACTCGAGACTCAAAAGCGATAAAGTCCCAAAAAGTCAACTCGGGGACCACAACCTCAAAATTCTGATACGATTGTTCCTAGAGGTTCCACTATGCCTAGGACACATGTCCCAAGAGTTTGGTCTCAATCGGACGGTCGGATTGCTTATGATCGCACGATCGGACGGATGAACAATTTTCCATAATCCTAGCCCTATGGTTGGCCTTTTCGGAGTAGGTGTTCTACTCTACGTACTTTCGAGGACGAAACCGCGCAAGGTTAAGCTAGCTGGACTTGAGGTAGGGTTTCCTGATTTTCCGATGATTGGGCTATATCACTTTTAATCTTGGTGCTTATATATAGTATTATAAATATGAATATTATTGTTGTTTTGCTTGATGAATATTATTTGATGTTATGTGAACATTATTATTGATGTTTTTCCGTGAATATTATTTGATGTTATGTAAATAGTATTATTGATGTTTTTCCATGGATATTATTTGATGTTTTGTGAATATTATTATTCATGTGATTTTATTGTTATTATCTGTGGCATTATTCATCAGAAATAAATGATGTTTTTGCTGCATTACATATGCATCATAAAGACAGTGGTGTTTGGAGTGTGTGTGTGTGTGTCGTTTGAGATATATCTAAGGGGTGGGAGAAGGTTTTAGATATATTTAAATAAATGTGGAGTATATTCAAGTGATGGGAGCAGAGCTTGAATATATTGGGGTGATAGGAGCAGGGCCTCCAATGAAAAGTGAAAGTTGAGAAATTCGTAAACAAAAGAAAACTGGTTTAAGAGACGGATGGGCGCTAGTTCATATTTTAGGGTATTCGGAGCCACAGTGGTAAAATGCATGGTATGGGACATGCAGGCTTGTTGCCCTAGGATATGAATTAGTGGGATTAGAAGGGAGTGAGTTCATGGCATCATTGCATATGCAAATTTATTTATCTTGTATGATTTTCATAATTTGTATATCCTGTGTTGTTTGATGCATGAAACTTTGATTAACTATGATAGCTGACTTTGAGGGGTTTGACGGTACTCTACTGGGCATTAGAATGCTCATACCTTAAAAGATTGTGCAGGATTAAAGAAGAAGATTGAGGAAGCGGGTTCAACTAAGCTGCTGGGCTTTTATTGTTGATTTGTGTAATTAATATTTGTAAGTAGTCAATCATTTGTTAAAGACCCTAGTGTGTAGTTAACTACAAGCTACTGCGACTCTGATTTGTAATGTTAAGTAAATTTGTACTATTTGTGGCTCAATTTCTTATCATATCATGGTTGTAGGATTTTATTCTTATGACTATGGTATGACTCACACATGATTTGGGAATATTCCCTGTTTTCGAATCGGGTCGTGACAATGTTTGTCTAGAAATCCCACTGAGCATGCCAAATTGTTTACCTTTTTTTTTTAATATTTAAATATGTTGAAGACCAAGTAAAATTCCCCATTAACTATTTAACCATTTGACCATTAGATAGTTTTGAGATTAACTGTCTTTTATGTGAGCGTGCCACTATTAGCAGGTAAAACCCTAACAAATTTGAATGACTTTATATAATTGCACCCCAAGTAATAGACTTTAACAAACGATTGTGATTTTGGGTGGGAAACTCTCATAAAAGTTCTTTTCTATGCCTCAGACTAATGAATGACTTTATAATTTATCTAACAAAGTGGTAAGTAAAGCAATACAAAATTTTATGGAAAATACAACCAATTAATCCAAGTCTGCCTGAAATCCAATGATTAAAGATCAGATTAGACTGGATGTCTCTGTACTGGAATTGCACGTCAACACCTTCAACTAAAGAGATAGGAATTGATACCAAGTTCCATGTTGGCAAAGCTATGAACAAGTTGGGCCATAGAGAGGCCTTTAAAAGGATCAGAACTACCGACAAGGACCCTGTTCTGGTTGGGTTGAGTTATGTAGAAAACTTTAAGACATTTAGATGTCTTTGAAAAATTTGTTAAGGTTTTCATATGATGAAAGACCTGACTCTTGTTTGTTTCATTTAATTTGTTGAACCAAGTTTGTAAGACAGATCACTCTCTTTTGAATTCTATATGATTTTACCGTTTATCTCGCTTTGCGAAGGACAGCTTGGTTTCCATCTTGTTATATGAACTCCTCAAGCTGGACTCCTTCTTGAGGAAGATTGCTTGTTGCTTTCGGTTAGCTTGTAAGATCTAGTTATCTTTGATTTGGGTCAGTCTGGGCTGATTTTTGAGTTTTCATTTTGTCTACTTGGTTGGTTGGTGGTTGGGTTGTCTTTGTTTAGTCCAGGCACTCTTGTATTTATAGAAGAAAATGTCCTGACGAAATCTGGTATTTTCATACTTAGGCTAAAACCTCATTTAATGCACAAATGGCAAAAAAAGGCTCTGTCAATCATGCATTGAGTTTTTTGGCTTTCGCTCATCAATGTTCCTGAATGTCCTCATGATCGTTCCTTTTTGTAGAGAGGCCTGAACTGACGTGAATATAATGCTCAAAAAACCCTTCAACTAAGGCCATGCCAACCTTAATTTCTAGCTATCAAGGCACTATCTACAAAAAGTGAAAATGACGACCAGAAAAAGACGACTAGAACAAAATACCGTCGTGTGTTTAGAAAGATGAAAACCATCGTAGATAAGTGACTTAAACACTAAAAAAATCGAGGGTCCGCTTGGATATTTTTTTAAAATGACGCACACAAATAAAAAAGCGTCGTCTTATTAAATAGGTTTTCTTCAGAGTTAAAATCTGACCAAAAACAACGACAGCAGGTATGAAGCCACCAAAGTAGAAAGTAAAGACCATCGTTCAACAAAAAAACTGCCGTGTTAACTCCTAACTAAACACAACCAACTGTTCTTAGTCCGCGTCGTATAATTAACGGAATCCACGTCAATATATTACAAAAACAACGCCGTGTTAAATCAATGTACCATGACACAAGAGATAGATTTATCGACTTATTATTTTGGAGTGTACTACGACGGTACCTAACAACACTACTGTCGTATAGAGTAGTAGAGAACCACGATAGCAAAAGAGTCAAGATATTGAGTAACCTGTTCCTTTCTCTCGATCTTGCAAAAACTACAATAAAATTCAGCCATTGAATAAGATTTCACAACCTGCTCAAAGTGCATCAGCATTTGATCACGCTTTTTCAACTTTCAAGTGCGTTTCATGTTCCCCTTCATATGATAAAAGCATATGTGTTTGGGCCTAATTTGACACACTCAGCCCATATCAATTTTGGACAGCCACCAACAAATAATTGGGCCAAGACTACACACTCGACCCAACATTGGAGGCCCAGAAACTATCAAACCGCGAGGATGACTTGGGCCTTGAAGAAACCCAAATTGGGCTTGGCTTGTTCAAAGAAAAAGGATGAACCCATGAAAGAGACAGATTCACGTGACTACCTGACTTTGAAAAGTCAACAATTTCAACTAAAGTCACAAGGAGATGTTACAACCGGAATTAATGAAGGCACTCTTGCAGGAAGGTTTCTCTAGTCTTTTATAGACAGAGAAAGATCAAATCTTTTTTATATAAACAGAAAAAATCGGCAGGCATCATTCCCAAGGGATAGGCAGACTACATTTTCTAAAAAGATAAGTAGGATGCAGGGAGTGTTCATCTGGAAAATCAAAACTAACCATCAACAGTAGTCTTGAACTCTTAAAAAGAAAGAAACAGGGAAGTGATGGCTTTAGAAACTGACTGCTGATGGTTTACTTACTAAAAAAGGATAACTCCCCCCTTTTTTGACACTTAAAAAATAGAAAGATCTTGTTTTAGAAAATCTGCCGCCCATTTTTAAAAGATTAAAAATCCCACTCTAGCTTTTTTCTATAAATATGAGAGGAGACAAACAAAAAGAGGGACAACAAAAAAAAAAATTCAATCAAGACAAAACTCAAAATGATCACTTGATCTCAAAAAACCTTCAAACAAGTTGAAGCAACCAAAACTCATTAAAGCCACAAGAAAGAAGCCAGCTACCAATCAAAACTTCCCAGTTTCAGACTTAGAAAAGTCATTCAAAACAAGATTTCTCTCGTTACAAATTTAGTTCAGCAAAAGCCAAAACAAGCGGAGTCTGGGTTTTTACAAATACGAAAACCTCAACAAATTTATGAAGAGCCCTGACTAAGCAGAACAGGTACCACAGTGCAGTTCCAGCTCAGTAATCCTCAAATCCAGCCACTTTTCTGCCCCTCTCCGACTGAAGAGGCTGCAGTTCTGCCCTTTTAGAAAGCCTTCCAGGGCTTGACATAGATTAAAGCTCTGCCAAGTTCAAACTTTGGTATCGATTTACAGCTGAAGCTTAGCAGTTGAAGTTGTTGACAGTCCAGTCCAGCACAGGCATATCCAATCTAGCTCGGATCAGAAGCATCCACTTAGACAGAAATGGAAGTCCAGCTTTCTTTTTGTCTTTCTAGAGTCAGTTTTCCCTTTTTGAGCTTTGTAAAAGAGAGTTCTGCCTGAAAACGTTTTCACTTTCTTATCATTTATTTTGGTCAGAACTACCATTTTTTGTACTGTGAAAAATTATGAAGTCCTCACCAGTCTGAGGCAAGAAAAGAACTTACTTGGGAGATATTCCTCACCCAAATTCACAATTGTTTGTTTAGAAATCAATAACTTGGGGCGCAAGTTATCTATTTCAAAGGGTCTGCTAGGATTTTCCATTACTAGCAGTGGCACGCTCGCACACTAAAGAAAGTTGACTTGTTGACCAATTAATGAATTTTAAGGCAATGGGAAACTTTACCGTACCATCACAGGAGACAAATCAAAACGGGTGAACAATATGTCATGTTGCATTGTTGGAAAAACTTTGTTCCACACATTCTCTATGCTAACATTGCAATCAGAAATGATAACAAGATTGGGACACTCACCAATGGCTTCATGAAGTTTAGTGAAAAACCAATGTCATGATGCATCCGTCTCCAAATCCTCGATCCCAAAGCAAGAGGATATATATTCGATTACCATGAATGCATTTGCCTACAAGCATAACATCCTTGTACTTAGATTTTAAATGAGTGGCATCCACGACTATCACTGGGCACATGGAAAGAACGAAACCCTCTAATACATGCGCCAATTGCCATAAAAAAAATACACAAAGTGATTGTTCGCATCAGTATGGATGTGCGTCTTTGTGCCGAGATTTCATACGCTCCAATTCATAGCAATAGGCTAGAAGGATATAATATGCCTCCTCGGCTGATCCTCTAATGGACATTAGAGCTAACTCCCTCGCTTTCTAGCTTTCGAATAATGAATGGTTAAACCAAAGTTGTGTTTCACATCTCTCATTATGTCACTTGGTGTGTATATTGTCTAACAATCATTCAACTTCCTTTTCAATGAAGTAGCTACAAGTGCTACGGTTGCTTGACGATGGTTGTCATTACGAACCTCAAATCACATTCATGGATAGTTGTACACCTCACAATCATGAAGTTGTACTCTCCAATTCCCGTTGCTTGGACCCACCATGGGCATGGACGTTGACAACAAACCACAAGCAACCTCTTACTGCAAGAGAATTGCACCTTAAATTGAAAATGGCCTCTCAATGCCGTCAACCGTAACTTGGTCAACAAGGCTCCCTTACTAGAGAAAATTTGCCCAACTTTAATTTTCTGATTCCAATCACTTCGAGAATACTCTGTGTCCAAATATGCTTCTCCATCATTTACAACGGCCACATTGTATTGGTTCTGTTCACCCATTTCACTCACATAATGTTCACGAGTGGGTTTAGATTCTCCTCATAAACGCATTATTGGCAATTGGGCTGATGTGTCCAAGCGGGCACAAAATAGGAGGGGTTGAGTACACTGACACTTCATTTTGTTCAATACCATTATCACCACCATGCATCTCCTCAACTCGCCACAATCAATCATGTCCATAAAATCTGTCCCAACATCACCCTCCCACATCAGCGACATTTGTATTATTCCGAGTTACTCCATTGCTTTGTATACCAATCTGATGCAACACGATCCAACAGTTCAGGAAATGTGATGGTCCGTGGTACTATTAAACTTTTGAGTCACCCCTTTGTATTTGCACATCTTCTTTGAGGTTACCCATTTACCATTGTAGCAAACAGAATAACAATTGTCTCTATTTTTTGTCCATGACAAAACAAACATTTCATTAACACATTTGAAGCCACAACCAAATCACTGCAATACAACAACAATATAACAGCAACACAACACAATACAACAACAATAACACATCAGTGAACAAGATCATCACAATCAGACTATACAAATCTACTACATCAAATGGAAAATCCCAAGTTTCAAGATTCATATATCCAGAGCAATCTAAATGCATTTGGTAAAAACCCAAATGAATGAGCATGAAGATTCAAAAAACATTACCCAAAGCAATTAAAATAAAACCAATTTCACAGAAACCCAAGCAATCAAAATAAAACCAATTTCACAGAATCCCACACAGATTAAGAAAGACCATCAAGACTACCTAGTGGAGGTTGGCGATGGAGTAGAGCTTCAAGGTTGCAAGCAGCGTGACCTTACGTTATTTAGAAGACATACCTAGAAGATGAGGTCGAGGGGGGTTTCCCAATTCATAACAGAGAGATGTGGACAATTTAGAAACTGAGAGCGCTAGCTAGAGAGAGCTGCACGAGAGGGATACAATTGCACACGAGAGAGAGAGAGAGAGAGAGAGAGAGAGAGAGAGAGAGAGAATAGAGAGCTGAGAGAGAAAACTAAATTTCAGAAAAGTGTTATGTGTGCATAAATGAACAATAAATATATATTTATAGGTGGTATTTGCAAAATTTGTGGGGAGAGATGGTATTTCCACTTAAAATTAAAAAACTGGTGGCATTCACTGCTATTTCCCAATATTTAACCGTATAGCCGCGCGGCTATACTCCATAAATAGAATATTTTAACAGTCCATAAATAGAATATTTTAACAGTCCATAAATAGAATATTTTAAACGTATAACCGCTCGGCTATACTCAATTCAACAGGGCCAGTTCATACATCAATTCAAACAATGTTCTTATTTACTACAAAATGTACAATACAATTTTTCCAACCGGTGACAGAAGGAAACCTACAATGCAATTGTCTAATTAAACCATATCCCGCGGAACAGAGCATGATTTTTTTAACCAAGTCCATGGCTATGATCTTGATGATCAGATACCCTGTGTTTTGATGGTTAAACACTTCAGTATAGTATTGTCTCTCTTCATCATTCTATGTTTCAGAAAACCGGGATTTTTAGGTTCTAGGGAAAGATATACACTATATGACTGGGAAGATGGCTTTATTTTTTGACAGACACGATATTATAAACCGCTCTAATGTACGAGGAGGAGGATTGAACTCTGGTGTAAGGCAGCGCACACACTACTCTAATGGCTTTATTGATTGATTAAAAAGATAGCTGCTGTTGAGTGCTCTCTACATTGATTTCTTGATCATGCTGTGGCACTTACTATTTGCACCGTATGATTAGAAATAAATTGTGTGTACCAATCCGCTGAGTGTCTTCGAGTTCTTTTGAGAGTGGCATAATCAACATGGTGAAGGCCAAACCGAACAGTATATCCACTGGTCCACTCGAAATTGTCAAGCAACGACCACACGAAGTACCCTCTTACATCTGCTCCTTCCTGATCATATTATCAAAAATTCAATTAGTTTCCACCACATTTGAACTGTGTGCAAAACACCACAATGTTATTACCATAAAATTATTGTATCCAATAAGTGTGTGCAGTGATGACATGATTGATTATTAAGAGAGGAACGTTGCGCGCACTCGTTTGGTGACAATGATAGCTGAGTGTAACTTAAAGTTTCAAGAACTAAATGCAAGAGGTCCCATATGCCTTGGGCAGATGAGGGGGGCATACCACATTGCTTCTGCTAGTGCATGTAAGTAGGACCTCATGTATTTCACTCTCTTGACATCATTGAGTAAATCTTCATTGGTGGAATTCGAATTATCAGTCTTACCAACCCTACAAGACCCACTCTAATTATATAAGAATTTTCTGGATCCAATAATTGGGGTTTGGAGGTCACTTTTTAATCAAAGATCTGAGTTTTGCACCTTACCATTTTCTGTGATGAAGATTGGTGTATTATGTATCTGTCTTTTTACGTACGTTACAATCTTCTCCATTCCTTGAGGGTAGACATACAGCCAGTCAACCGAAGTCTACATCAACAAAATGTTTGGGTAAATTGCAGAAATTAAGTGTTGTGGTGATGATGACAAGATGAGATATTACATACTGGTTCTCCAAGGAAGACTCCATCTTTTCTGCAGTTCGCAAAGCGAAAACCCTCTGTCCTTGAAGCTCCTGGTCCTGGTTCACATTCAGAAAAGATACAGTCTTTTATGTAAAAGCTGGTATAGTGGTTGATGCCAATGAAATCTAATCTGTTTCTTCCTCAGCATCTCCACATCAGATTCTGAAATATAGGCAAATCAGCTCCTAGAATCTCCTGCATTTCTGCAGGATATTTCCCATGTACAACTGGGTCTAAGAACCTGCATTGAACATTTTCGTTGTTGTGTGACCATCCTTCAGTATGGATGTATAGCCAGAGAAATATGAGAAACTTCTTACCAGTTCACGTAGAAGGATTGAGCCCTCTCAGCTGCTAACTTGTCTTCTAAGGAGTTGCTGATGGGTTCATACCATACAGCATTCATGATCATTCCAATGCTACCTCCTTGTTTTTTCTGAGTGTAAAGACATGCATTAGAACAAAGCCGAATCAATTCTACTCACGAATCAATCTTAAACCTACAAATTTGATGAAGACAGGACATTGTTGAAAACCTGGTATTGGGTTCGGTATATATTCACAGCAGCTGCATGGGATAGAATGATGTTATGAGCTGCAATGAAAGGCTCCTTCTCTGAATTGCCACTAGTACAATTCCCAAATGGCCTAGAGCAACGAGATGGTGGGTAACTCCCTGACCTATAGCCACGAATAACTCCAACATTGGGCTCATTGAAGTCACCCAGTACTTAACTCTGTCTCCAAAGAATTTGAAACATGTATTTGCATAATATTTGAAATCCTCCCTGCAAATCAAATTAAATTGCATCCCATAGTTCTTGCTTATTAGTAACTTGTTAAGACAGAAGGGGAATCTTGCTACATACTGCACTTTGGGGCTTAGCCAAGCTCCATATCTGTCTTCAAGTTCCTGAGGAATGTCGTAATGAGACAATGTCACGAATGGCTGGATCCCTAGAACAGGACATGGATATTGTTGAGGAAGTACTTAAATATTTGTCATATTTGTTCAAGAACTAGAAGTTATGTGATCAATCAAACTGTGATGATTTTTGACCAAGTAATACAGCAAAAATGAAGTGGATGATCACATCAACAATGGTAACAAAGAAGACCTCTGCTCAGAGAGCGTTGATGAACTTGTTATAGTGGTCAATGCCGGATCTATTCACTTTTCCAAATCTTCCTTCTGGTTCAAAGTTACAATACAAGTGACTTAGATATGAGAACATTGGATGCTATTAATCAAAGTGGACATTTTCTGAAGGAATGAAAATACTTACTGGGTAGAACTCTTGCCCATGATATAGAAAACCTGTAAGAATTGACTCCGATGTAACTCATGAGATCTAAATCTTCCTGTTTTTTCATAGAACGGCAAAGCAGGACAGGATTATCAGCAAATCTAATCCAGATTAGCAATTAAAGTCCACACACATTATTGTTTTATCTAGAGCCATGAAAAGTTCCAATGTCCACACCAATTGTTCCGCCACTCTAATTCTGACTTGGACACGTACATTTTGACGGTAATGATCTTACTAGCTCAAATCAGTTGATAAACTATCCACCAGAATTCCCAAAAATAAATGGAGGACAATGACTGGGTGGGGTTTATAATCTCATTAGTTTTTCATTTTTTTGGTCTGAGCAAAATTTATTGTTCCATCCTAAGATTCTGAGGCTCTTAATCAACTGTCTATATCCAGAATTTGGAAGGATTTAACATATTAACCGCTAGTATTTAGTCATTCCATATTTAATACCATTCACGTATATAGACAAGGAAATTTGGCCTCTCTTTATGGACCAGCACCATGGTAAACCCTTAGTTGCCTAGTGAAGAAAAAAGGAAAATACACAACACATGATAGATCCTGTTTCTGTATGTAAAAGAATGAAAACTGCAAATTGGTTTAAAGAATCTGGGGTGCAAATCCAACTCAGATAAAGTCTTCTGCTTGAGCTGGGTTAAAGAAGGATATTAGAGAATTCCAGCCCCACACTTACTTACAAGTTTAACAAAACAGTAAGGATTTTGGCATGTTTACTAATCTGTAATTGGATTAGAAGGAATTGAATTGAGGAGAATTAGATTCTAGATTCCTATTGAAGTTGTTTACTAAACCATATTAATGAAGGGGAGTTAGATTCTAGATTCCTATTGAAGTTGTTTACTAAATCATATGTAATTGGGGTAGGAGTGGTATTAATTATTAAAATGTCATCGTTGTTGGGTTAAAGTTGATGAAAAGTTTTGAATTTTTAAAATTGTGTTAGGATATAATGGGTAAAAAAGATGAATTCCTAAGGGGTTAATTCTCCAAAAATTAGAATATCACCTCCCACCTAATAATTGAATTCCTCCACAATCAAGAATTCAATTCCTAATTTTGTATGAGCCTCACTTACTTTTTGTTCCTTGATGTGAAGTAAATACAAAAATCATTCATAGGTGAAATTCAATTCCTGATTAGTAAACACACCATAAATCATTCTTCTTATATTTACAATTGTAAAAAGAAAGGAAAAAAGTAAAAAGGGATTAATGGACATGCAATGTTGTCATCATCATTGAGAAGTAGATTGCAAGTAAGGTTTATTCAAGAGCCTAGCTAACCAGATAAAGATGGTACTGATCAACAGCAATATCTCCATTAGTTCCATCTAAGATATGACCTGTGAGTGTGACAAGCCAAAATAACTCTACCATTGGATTTGAAAGACAATGGGGGCTTGGGAGTGAGGGAAAGTAAAGCATCAAATTCAAGGAGTAAAACACAAGCATCAATCTAACCAGGCTATGAGTAAAAACATCCCAGTTGTTGAGGCCTTTACCATCAGTCAGAAAAGCTCCCTCAAACTGAGAAAAAGAATGAAGAAGAAATGACAATATATAACTAAAACAAACTGATTTGTGTGTGTGTGCGTGCGCGCTTGCCCACATGTATATATATATATATATATATAAGAAGAGAAGGCAAGATACCTGGTAAGAAGAGGATGCAGTTCCAAGGAGGAAGTTGCTTGGGAAAGGGGATGATGAAGCTGAGCTTCCTGTCAACGATATGTGATTAAGAGATTCTATGAGAATTGAAAAGCACATCTCAACCCAAGGACAGCATGAAGTGCTGACAAATTCTCCATAACAATGCTTAAAAGGATGAAGTATGAATGAAATAGTATAGTTTTTTTTCTTTTTCTTTTTTTGATCAAACTGGAACTTATGAAGTTCACAGAGAAAGAAGCCTATTTAATAATAAGCATTACCCTTTTGATGCAACATCTGTGGTAGGCATGGGTCCAACTAACTGAGAAGCCCCCACTATTGGTCGATTTGCTAGCAGTAATCAGGAGCATCAGCAAACAGTCTTTGGAAAGTAAGGAAATGAAATGAAGACCAGATGAAGAGATGTGACATTAGCGAGCGAGAAAAAACTCAAAATCATAATCACGTTGACAAAACCTAGTTTAGAAAAAGGATGCATCTCCTATGTCTGGCCACCAAGTCACATCAAAGAGATTTCCACATCATTTTGATGGATCACCATTCTCCAATGTCTGGCCACCAAACCAATCATATGACTCGAAATGGTTAAATATCTAGGAGACTGTTTTAACCTCAAAATCATTAGGACATGGTCAAGATTGACACGAGCTTCATGCCATAGCTTTTTTAATTTGGGAAATAGCCTTAAATGTCATCAATTTTTTAGTTTTAAGTGGAAATACCATCCCTTCCCAAAATTTTTGCAACTACCACCTATAAATACATACTTATTCCCCACTTATCTCCCATATAACACTTTTGGTCAATTTTTGGTTTCTATTTCAGCTCTCTCTCTCTCTCAACTCTATCTCATAGTTCTCTCTCTCTCTCTCTCTCTCTCTCTCTCTCTAGCTAACTAAGCCTCTTCTCACGAAGAAGAAGATCAAGAACAACCTACAAAACCCACAGCTTTGCCCTCAAAACCCAGTTCATCCTCTTACTCTCTGTTTTCTTCTCTACCCAAATCCAAACCCCAACTTCATCTCTCTTCGATTCCCTCTGCAACCTAAACAAATCCAAACAAAACCATCTTTTCTGAATATGAGAGCATGTCTTGGCATTAGGTGGCCATTGTTTGAGCATTTTGGTCCAATTTTGGGAGATTTTGAAGTCAGGGTTTACATGCCCTCTTCAAGAACAGCTTCTGCAGAAAATGAATTGTTGGGAATATGTAAGTTTTGATGTTAAATTGAATTTGATTACTGAAATTGGAATTGTGATTGATTTCGTCTGTATTTTGTGTAGAAAGTGAAGTATTGGGATTGATTTTGTTTGTCTGAAACAACAAATGTGTTTGTTCTTTGTCGATTGATTCTTGCAATTGGTATTGGGTAGTGAGGTAGCATTGTTGATTTGCTATTTGCAATCGTATTGTGATTTTATTGCGGTTGTATTGTAGTGGTATTGCTATGGTATTGTTGTTATATTGATTTTTTTTTTTGTGTTTTATTGATATGTTACTGTAATTAAATAGGAATATATGTTGATATCATTTTTCTTTATCTGCTTGTGATTTGCGTAGGAGTTGAGATTATTCTTGGCTGAAGTATTATTTACGATATATATATATATATATATATATATATATATATATATATATCTCTCTCTCTCTCTCTCTCTCTCTCTCTCTATGCTCTTCGTGTTTTGGAACCATAATCATTGTCATCTCATTGTTTCTTTAAAAGATTGCTGTGAAATTGTTACTCCATTTCCTTCTTTCCTTTGTTTTAAGATATTTTTGTTTAGAGAAAAAGAACTCTGTTTTTGTAAGGCACGATCATTGCAAAAAGATTTAGAGACATGCATCTATTTGTAGTCACAAAAGTTGTCCTTCCCTGCCACTTTTTTTCTTTTAAATCCCTTATGCACTATTTCCTTTCTTTCCTTATATTAATATCTTTTCACTATTTCCAAATAAACAAGAAAGGTCAGACATGTAGTGCAATTTTGTTACTTTGTGATTTTCATAAATTTGTATTGATAGGTAATGGTTTTCCTTCAGTATTATAGGCTTGATTGATAATTCTCATGCTTTACAATTTGTTTGATGGCTTGATCCACTTAAATTGTTTATTTTCTGAAAATATGTTACACTTTTTTCCAATTTATTTATTTGTTTGTGGTTTATTACACCTATTGCAACCCATTTAATGTGAAATAATGGGTTAGACTGAGATATTTTAGAAATTAACTTGTGATCGGTAAAATGTTGTAACAAATAGGTTAACAATCTTTTGTACTATTCTGAGTTCGCCAATATTTTGATGGACCAAGGAAAGAAGAAACCTAGAACACCTCAAGAGTAATCACCAAAGGGTTAAATTTGCATTGTTTAGTTCTTCTCTGTCTAGTGTAAATATTTATGTCGGCATGTCCATATTCTACTTTCTATTTTAAGTTGCCTAGTGAAACTATTTTTGTTTTTCAGACAAGATGGTGCTTAGGAGTTCCTTAGCTTCATTATGGATCAAATGCATGATGAAGTACTTAAGCTTGAAGGACAGCCCTTGAGTATTAATGGGCTCAAATCATCTCTAGTATCTTTTGCGGAAGAAGATGAATGGGAGACGGTTGGCCCTCAGAATACATCTGCAGTAACCAGGACACAAAGTTTTGTTCCTTCAGAATTAAGTGATATTTTTGGAGGACAATTAATCTTAATCTTGGTTTTTCTTTCTTTTTTCCTGCAGAGGAAAGAAGAACTTTTTTTTAGAGAAGGGTGGGTGACTATCAAAGAGCATTATGTCAGGCCTCCAAGATGGTGGAAAGAATTTCATCTTCAAGATGGACGCAGACTTATAGTCATCAATTTGTTGCAACTTCCTCCAGCATTGTACTGAAATGCTGGATTTGGAATCAAAATTTTGTTACTCTTCTTTGAGCCAGCAATTTGTATATTGTATTTCAAGGGATATATATAATACCATAGTCTGACTGAAGTTGTATTAATTTATGCCGAGCCGTCCTTAGCTTGGGGTGGTTATCATTATCAGTTTAGAATTTTGTATCTATAATTTAAAATTCCATTATAATAAGGTGGAAATTGTGAATGTGCATCATATCTCAATCTCATAATTGTGTTTGCAAAATGATGCATGCCTCAGCTACTTTCAGTGTCAACAATGTCTCCAATTTCATAGGGTATATATCATTGCCAGGAAAATGTCTGATTTAATCATTTTCCTGTTTTTTTTCTGCAGTTTTGTGTTGACAATTTCTATTTCTTTTCCCTTTTCTTTTCAGATTGCACAAGAAAAAGAAAAGCCACGCCCAACTTGTTTATTGTATTTGTATTGCGTTTTATTGCTTGTCTATTGCCACTTTATTGCTTGTTTATTGCTATCGTATTGCTATTGTATTGCATGTCTGTTACCACTTTATAATCTACATGCCATTACTTTCGTATAGTTTTTGTTTATTGCTTTTTGGTTGGTTTTTTAATTAATATAATTTGTTGTAGGGAAAGCAACTATGAGTTTGATTTATAAAAAGGACGTGACGTCCTTAATGGAATCACATTCTTACAATAATAAATAATCAATAAAAATCAATAATGGAATCACATTCTTACACCTTAATGGAATCGCATTCTTACACCAATAGCTGAACATGAATCAATCATATTGAAGAGATACATATACAGTGCTTGTTCTACCTTATTTATATGATAATGAATAATGATCTGACATTTTCCTTCACAAAATAAACTATACAATCAAGCGTTTCTTTTACAAAATATCCTTATAAGTTCCTTCACAAGACAGACTTGAAAAAACAGGTGATAAGAAACAAATATAAGTGCAATAACCAGGCAATACCACAACACTACAATGGCAATATGATGACAATACAAATGCAATAGGGAAGCAATACAATGGCAATACAAAACTCTACATTCCCACTATAATTTCATTCCACATTCCACTATATATGCATATCTACAACATATTACAAAAAGGACACAATGCCCTTAATGGAATCACATTTTACACTCCTACATTGTCAAAATACCCTCGAGCAAGAATGGGCGGAGAGGCTTCTGTAAAAGTTGAGGATGTAAAAGATGTTGTTGACTTGAAGGTGGATTAGTTACTGGCCAAAGGCTTCTTAGGAAATTATTTTCCTTTTGCAACTCTCCAAGAGCTAATCCAGCCTGAGGGAACTTAGAGTCAGAGATACATATGCATAACCAATGACACTTGAGTACATTATGAATGCCAGAAAACTCAAATAAATCACCAACATAATTGTCCTTCATAGATAGGCCTAACTCTATCTCAGCACCTTAACATGTTGGTGGCAGGTGGTTTGAGCTCCAACCACTTTGTGAAATTAACCAAAATAAAAACCATTCTCCGAAATTGATACTTTCTCTTCCGAAATTAGAAAACTTACAATTTTGCTAAAGACGATTTATCTTTTTCTGCATGAGGAAACAATGCGGATTGAGATGACTGAGATGAAGGTATAATGATCTTCCTCTATTCAAAAAAAATAATATCATATCTATTTTTGCATAGTGATTTTATTTTGGGTCATTTGAGCATAGAATCCTTCAGGATTTACGTAGAGTTCTCATAATTCCTTGTGATGTTCTCCATATCTCCCATTCTGAGGGCCAACCGTCTCCCATTCATCTTCTTCTGCAGAAGATACTAGAGATGATTTGAGCCATTAATACTCAAGGGCTGTCCTTCAAGCTTAAGTACTTCATCATGCATTTGATCCATAATGAAGCTAAGGAACTCCTGAGCACCATCTTGTCTGAAAAACAAAAATAGTTTCACTAGGCAACTTAAAATAGAAAGTAGAATATAGACATGCCGACATAAATATTTACACTAGACAGAGAAGAAACTAAACAATGCAAATTTAACCCTTTGGTGATTACTCTTGAGGTGTTCTAGGTTTCTTCTTTCCTTGGTCCATGAGAATATTGACGAACTCAGAATAGTACAAAAGATTGTTAACCTATTTGTTACAACATTTTACCGATCACAAGTTAACTTCTAAAATATCTCAGTCTAACCCATTATTTCACATTAAATGGGTTGCAACAGGTGTAATAAACCACAAACAAATAAATAAATTGGAAAAAAGTGTAACATATTTTCAGAAAATAAACAATTTAAGTGGATCAAGCCATCAGACAAATTGTAAAGCATGAGAATTATCAATCAAGCCTAATAATACTGAAGGAAAACCATTACCTATCAATACAAGATTTATGAAAATCACAAAGTAACAAAATTGCACTACATGTCTGACCTTTCTTGTTTATTTGGAAATAGTGAAAAGATATTAATATAAGGAAAGAAAGGAAACAGTGCATAAGGGATTTAAAAGAAAAAAAGTGGCAGGGAAGGACAACTTTTGTGACTACAAATAGATGCATGTGTCTAAATCTTTTGCATGATTGTGCCTTACAAAAACAGAGTTCTTTTTCTCTAAACAAAAATATCTTAAAACAAAGGAAGAAGGAAATGGAGTAACAATTTCACAGCAATCTTTAAAAGAAACAATGAGATA